>AYJT01004944.1:0-14744 GCA_001278415.1 Ocimum tenuiflorum | reverse complement strand
AAAAGTTGAAACACTCCTCTTGAACTTAAGAGAAATAATCTCCTACCTCAGGAACAGCAGAAGTATTTTCTGAACATCTTATCAGAGTGTGAACGCCTCTTTCACCAGATAGATATCCATAAGCATATCTAACTTCTAATTCAATAATAGCAGATTTTATGCCACCGTTGTTTGAAGGATATCTCTCTACTATCCTCCCTGCATGACCCTGCCTTTCAGCCCATTTCATGTACATCTCTGCAAGCTGTGACACCCATCTCTGGATAAAGTTTATGATCAATAGAGTGCATAAAGCGAAATACAGAAGGAAATCAAGATAATGACAGGTAATCAATTTAGCAAAACATAACCAAGATTCATTGAGGTCATGTCAGTAACAATTTATAAAGTCAGAGCCTCTCACATGAATCTCACCAGCACAAATTATTGAGAAAAGAATCGCAGCAAACCTCAGAGTATGCATCTCCACTTCTTGATCCAATGGTGATGCATGCTCCCTCCACGTCATATGGCTCCTTAAGAAGCTTGGACATCTCATACCTATCCAAAAACTTGTTCACATCTAATGAAGCAGTATATGCTTGCTTGAAAAGTTCATAATTAATAGCATCCATCTCCGCTAGCTCTGTGATAAGTTTAGCTTCCTCTGCCTGCATCAAACATGATAACATTTCTAAAACGAGCTAACCATGAACCAGCATTAAATCCTTTTAAACTTATCAAGATCAAACAACCACAGGGCTGAAGACAAAATTGATCAAGAAAGAAATTGAAACTAAAACAATATACTCATAAATTAGCATTGAGGGCAAGTACCCTATACGTAAGATCCCTCAGTGTATCAACTATCTTGGCACTGTCAGCCAGTTTGGCCAGGATTTCATTTGATTTACCGAGGTCATCCCACAAGTCAGAGTCACGAATAACTTCTTCCTGGTCGACATGTTTTGCTTCTTCAAATTCCAATGCTGTTGGTGCTAACATCTCTGCTCGAAGAATAGAATCTTCAATTCTCTTTCTCAAAGAAAACATTCCTACACAAATACAGCCAGCGAGGATCAGTATAGTCGAGATAGACATGATGGAACAAATCTTGATTGACTATATGTATGAATTTCCCCTCGATTGAAGCTAAATCTACATTCTACAATTATGAAAAATTCATATGCTATATCTCTTGAGTGCAGTTATCTATTTTCCATGTTAATATATATAATCATACATACAGATACAAATTACTGAAGAATTTAACAATTCCCAATAATGGCTCAATTACAAGTAACCAATTCTCAATACACTGAAACTACCCTATCTATTAGTCTATTACGCATCAATCACAAACTCCTCGAAATTCAAGACTCTTGGAAAATAAATAAAATACCAACACAATGACGTATATTATTGTTAGCAACACAGAGCAGCAGATAAAATTCCATAGAAAGTCGAGTTGAAAGAGCAAACCAAGTTCTTTGTAGAACTTATTGTCGTCGTCGAGGGGTTCTCGAGAAGCTCTTAAGCTGAAATTTGAAGAAGCGCGAGAATAATTCGTGGAGCTCCAACGATTATTGAAGTGGGTTTCCTTGTACAAAGCTGTCGGCAGACGCTGGGCCGCCATTTTTAGTTGCGCCGCCGGCGAACACACTCACTATTTTTTAAGTTGATGTTTATTAGTTGAATTTGCTAGTGGCGCCAGGATTGGGCACGTGCTCCTAAGCTCTTCTTCACAATTCTTGCCAAAGATTTTTCTCTTCCATAAAAAAGACTAATTTTAGCTATTTAAATTATTTTTATCCACCAATTGGAGAGCTATTGTAGGCTGGAAAAGGATTATTATCATTGGTCTTTTTAAAAATAAGTAAATTTTTATAGTTATTATCATTAATCTGAGTTTAACTCACATCTCTAACTATTTGAGAACATATTCAAATAGATTCTAACTCCCACTAAATTTCTAGATGCCGAATAGCTATAGAACAATTGAACCTAATAGGATAGTAATTACAACCCAAGAAGTAATGAGTACTTGGCCTTGTGCTTAAACCCTCCCTATTTGCCAACAGAAATGTTGCCCTATTTCCACACCGGGTATAATATCATATAACCCAATTAGTGTATGGATGGTATGATAGTACTTTGATATTGCCCTCTGAAAATCAAACTCTCAAAAAAAATTAATGCAATTATCTCCGACTACTTGAAATCAGATAGTTCTTATACTACTCATCACACCGTGCATTTCAAAAAAAAAACTATTGTATATAATCAAAAACATTAACAAATTGGTAACAAAATTATTTTTCCCAATAGCAACATAATGTTTTGAAAGGTTGAAATAAATACATCCAGACAATTACATTGACACAAATTCAATCAAAGAAAATGAGAAGAAATCGACAATAGTATCACCCAACCATTTGAAAGAAGGCTTCCCAAAAGTACCATTTTCTAGGACATATACATATTTAATTGTTTTGAGTCTAAAGGGATTCTGCAAACTGAGGGGCGTCAAGATCAAGTTCTTGCTTCATGATACAGTTCATGAGCCAATCGCTGCTAAATGTCTGAATTCCCAGTTTTAGAGCTGAAAGAGCTTCCTCCATGTCTTCTTCACACGCCACAAAGATGGTTACTGATACATCAAGCATCTCATTCTTCTTCCGGATGACCTAAAGTTTATATCAAAAATAAGATATGAGTTGTCATTACAACAAATAGAAGCATTTGTTATTCTCAGTTTTGGCATAAACCAGAGATAAGTTTTTCAACAAGATTAAATTTCATAGGTATTAGCAATGAAAACAATGATGCTTTAATCGACTCACATTTCCTCCAGCTGCCTTCACAATGGCTGACAGAGCATTGATCGGAGGTTGGACATTAGTTGCAAGCCATATATCAAGACCTTTGAGCAAGGCACCGGGACTTGCTCTTGCTCTAACAACTGCACTCTTCAGCTCGATTCTGTACTTAGTTTTGTAATCTTCGTCATGCAAAATGAATGGCAATTCATCTGTCAAACGGATTGAGATTCAGCAGGTAAACAGGATGTACAAGTAGATAATAGAAGCAAAAACTGCAATCTACCAACAAATCTGCCCTTCTTGAAGCTTTCTTTCAACCAGCCAGATGAGATGACCCAAGCTCTGCATATAATATGCATTTCTATCAGACTAAACTACAAGAACTTGCACTGTTCTCCAGTAGCATGCTAAAAATGTGATATTTAGTTGAAACTCCCCATAATTCCACAGGGCAAAATGAGTGCATTTACTTCAAAATTCTAGAAAGCATTAGCAGAAAGGAGAACTTGCCCTGAACAGAGAGCAGTGCAGAAATTTAATGTCTTTCTAACTTTCCCTGTGACAACATGTGTGCTCATGCTTCCATCAGAGGCAACAACTCCACCCAGACGTTCAATTATCTATACAAACCAAACTGGCATTACACTTGCAGAATATTGCCAAGGCAAAGTGATGAGAGAAATGCTTCAATAACTTTGCATACATGGTTCATACCTTGGTAAGACATGATATCTTGTCAGCATCTGCAATATTCATTAGCATAATACTATAGCATTTAGTGGTAACTGGGACTTCGTGGCTTCCATAGTCTTTATCTGTAATATTGCTGATTCTGAATTCTGCTTTTTCGTGCATGTTTTTACTCTCGGAATTTTCTAGTGAAGTGACACACAATAGCTTATTTCCAATTATTGACGAGCAGTTTCTATCAAGAGAATTGGAAACTCCACCATCACTTGTCCAATTACAAGATTGAGAATGTAATTGTTGATCCTCCGAATGAGTTCCTTTCACCTTTTTTGACATCAATGAGGTGCATGAGGTTTCCCACATCCTTTTCTTAGTTCTTTGCAGTGAGCCAGAGAAGTTATCCACATCATCTTCACTTCGATCTTCCATTTTTTCAGACACGTAAGGCACAATGCACGTTGTTGCACCTGTACAAGATAGAAATTGATATCAATTTGACCTGAAGATAGCCAGAATAGAAAAAGACTTGTGAGTTAAATGTCTAGAAAACTACAATAAAATACCAATGACACATCTGATATGCAAAAACAGGAACTAATAGAATATGTCATTGTGAATGATATGAACTTCTGTTTTCATAAGCACTTGCTAGCCTGGCATTTTTTAGGAGGTCTAGGAAAGTTAGCTAGTATCCCTGTTATGTTGGCAATTAAAAAAAAAATTGTGTCCTTAAATCTGATCCCGCAGAAGCCCAACCCAAGCTTGTCAAGGATTAGTGTACTTGGAACAATGACAATTATATTGGCAAGTAATTTCTTAAAATCTAATCCCTCATTTTATTCCGCCTTTATGAATCAGAAAATCACTATAATAGATTTATAAAATGCAGGGTTAATGCTCAAACATCAAAATTTGAATTAATATGCTTACCATAAACAGGAAATTTTTCAGTCCCTAATACATTATACTCTGGATGCCCACTTTCAGATATCTGGTTACTTTTGCCAGGTCCATGGCCCTCTGCTTCATGCATCGGCTCTTGGTTTCCAAGATATAGTTGAATAGGCTTTGTTGGTAAGCATAGACTCGGAAGTGCAGTTGATTCAGATGAGCTATCTTTCAGAAGATGAGATGACATCAGGGTTGAACCACCAGGAAAGCATAATGCTTTTCGAATGTCAGCCTTGATTAGGAGTTTGCGAGCTCTGCCATTTTTAGCCACTTCACCGATCACTGTAAAACCCTGTGCTCACTTAAATATTTCACTTATATGAACCTCTTGAGGCAGTACATGAGTTTACAATGTGATTAGATTTTATCAACCTAGACATTATTAACTATCATGATCTACTTGTTTCATATCAACACTTATTGCACAATTACTATAATAAAGCATCTATAACATGATTAAAGAAAAATATAGCAATATTTTTTTAAACAATATTATACTTTTAAATTATTATTTGCTTCTGAGCATGCTTCGGTGCAAAAGAAATAATTTCTTAATTGATGAGCTTGTTTCATCAGAAAAATTATATTCATGAGTACTACAAATGAAGAATAAGCAACTATACTTCCACATACCTGTCTGACCCAAAATCCTTCAGATTCTTTGTCACCCCAGCATAATATAGTCTGAACACCTACACTCTGAAGTCTTTCCCTCAGTTCCAAGTACAACAGGCGGCCAATTCCCTAATGTTGATCAGGTAAAAATACACGTAATTACCAAACTGAGAGTAGAGCACGCAAAACTCATAATAATGTTGGTGACAGAATTTGATTTAACAAGTGTGTGAACTATCTTATGGAGAAAATTTTAGTGTGCTTAGAGATTTGAGTACACTTAACTGATACAAACCCTTGCTAACAATAAACAATTTTTCTCACTTTCTCAAGGATATCTCATTAGTAACCCTAGCAAAGAGCTAAACTTAAGTACTCAAGCAATAGTGGAGGAAAACCTTGTGTTGAAAGATTGAGTTAACAGCAGCAAGAGGAACTTCAGCATACAGTGTATCAGCAGGAATAATTTGATAAGTAATGGCTGCAATAACCTATTGACAGTGGGAGGGAAATATGAGCAACCAAAGGAAGTAACAATATTTCGAAATCAAAACATATCCTCAGCATTCCAAGAAACCACAGGCTAGCCAACTGAAAAGTGAAAACCATGACCACAGAGGTAGCAGCTGCCATTCGCATACCTCTCCAGGCCGCGTTTCATCCTTGGACTTCAGAAGCAAGGTGCAATATTTCCTATAAATAAACAATCAGCATTAGTATCAAACACAGAGCTCAAACCCATGATTTTTGTACTGACGTGATTGGCAAGCATGAAAGCTAATATCTAGTTGGTAAAATTATGAGTGGGAGCGAGGCAGAACTGAGGCAAATTTTGCAGCTGAATGCACAGAGCCTATAACTAAAGTACATGTAAGCATTTTTACCCATTTGTAACGCATCTTTGAAGGAACATTGATTCCTTTCCAGTATTGGCAGCGAAATTCATCGCAGGTAACTCTTTCATGTAAAGGGTTAATACCTCCTGCACATATGATGTAGACCACAAGTTAAAAGAACTACCATAAGCTAAAATAGATATAGATATTAACCCAGACACCTTATTCATATTTCCATATGAATGAGTAGAATATATAACAAGAATAGTCTGAAACTTATCACATGAATGAAGGATCATTTCATCTTAAAATGGTGCTTTTGCAAGCCCCATACGGCTGTTCAGAAAATTGAGGACAAATAAATACCATATGGGTGGTCATTGAATTAATTGAAATAATATACAAACAGATGTTAAACTTAATAGAGCAATACCTGAAGGAGGGACTTGGTTTGGCTAGTTGAATCTTTCGGATTAGCAAGCACAAAATAGCAATTGCCTGGGAATAACAGTTCATGCTAACGTATCATAATCCTCACAAACAGCCCCATGCTACCTTATTAGAAGACTGTTAAACAAAACTAAACGAAACCAACCACTTAAAAAAACTAAAACAAATACCAGATTTCTCAGGTCCTCCGCCCCCACCGTCGTCACGCTCATTCGATTTTTCCACCACTACGACCAAAAAACAATAAATAAATAAATAAAATTCTCTCATGTAATAAAGCTAACGACGTGAACCTCTGGAGTGAAAACAACCACCTGAAATCGTGATTTTTGCAGTCTTTGAAAGAGAAATTTGGACATTGTCGCGATTGGATTC
Source organism: Ocimum tenuiflorum (assembly GCA_001278415.1). Classification (NCBI taxonomy): domain Eukaryota; kingdom Viridiplantae; phylum Streptophyta; class Magnoliopsida; order Lamiales; family Lamiaceae; genus Ocimum; species Ocimum tenuiflorum. Next base: position 8,026 of record AYJT01004944.1, on the reverse strand, counting down.
GGAAGTGAACTTCTTCGCTTGGACAATCACTTCACAATTTCCTATGAATCGATAATGCGTAAAACAGCCAAGTCGATAATCCAAGTATGAAAAATGATAGAAAATCAGCTCATAAATTCAATATCATATTTACCAACAGAGATTGGAGCTGATGAGGGAGGCAAAAAGATTCTTCTTCTCGACGCCATTGGAAATTTGGAACGTGAAAAAATGGGAGGGATGGGATTTTATTTTATAAGCAGCCGAATCTCGTATTTGAACGCCGGAAAAAGGAAATTTACTTGGTTGGCGGGAAAGGTCGAGCAGGGCAAAATATTACGATTAATGAATTTACCAAAAGTTATTTACATCCATCAAAGTTTTATAAGTAGTCAATATGATTCTTTTCATATTTCAAATTCATTAATTTTTTATTATAATATGATAGGTTGCAGTGAGACTTAATTTTAACTTATAAAATTAAGATATATAAACACAAATTCTATCGTTGGTTTAAACAATTACACAATTATATTGATCATATTAAAATAAGAATATAATAATTGTATTGTTGTCTTTAAATTAACGTTGTAAGATAGGTGGGATATATTTTAAGACAATGAACACTTTGATACTACGTGTATGTATCTACCATTGCATTTATTTTGCTTCAATATTACATTAAAAATATGCCCAAGTGAAATATTAACAATAACCGATTAGCTACTAAACAATAACATACGTGAATACATAGATATGAAATGGAAGGGCACAAAAAATAGTGTTGAACATTGAGCTCACTAGCCTTGCAAGCACAATTGAGCTTAAGCTCAACTAAAGCTTGCTCAAAGTGGAGCTCGTGTTGGCACACATCAAAGCGAATTCTAGTTTTGTTAAGTTGATCTCAATAGCTCATGAAGTAACTTTACTAATTTACACTCCTTATTTTCATGATTTGTTATGCGAGGGCTGTGCAAATGGGTGCAAAAATGGAATTTAACTTTAAAAAAAAATTGAAAACAGATGTCTAAATTAATGTTAACAACCGAACCTAACTAATCATATTAATTCGGTTTGGTTGGAACCATAATGAAGCAAATTGGTCGGCCTTCCTTTGGTTTTGATTTTTTTTTTGTACACCCTAATCGTGTTATGGTCACTTCAATCTAACTTTGTTGCATGTTATCGGAGCTGAATTGTTAGCAGTTCTTAATGGAATTATCTTATATATGGAAGAACATGTGCTGCAATTTGCATTCTCGATCCTTGTAGGCCAGGCATTAACTGATTGTTTTCTAATCAAAGAATCCCATGATTTCCTTTCTGAATACGACAAAAAAAATAAGCTCTTGAGATTTTCGTTTCAGTAAACAAGCAATTCAGCTAAAAAACGAGTTTCTACGAACCCTGTTTCACATCTTGTGAAAGCCACAACTAACTATGAACAAGGCTAAAGACAGTTTGCTTTATACATAAAGTTACAAACCATGCTTGCTCCAACTAAATCATCAAGCTTTTTTAAAACGAGGCTGCTGGATGAAACGTGGACTGGATATCGACCTCACATGCTTGTCTTGCATCTCCCAGTAATTCATACGCCAACTCTCGAATCCTGGTAATACTTTACAACAGAATAGCACAAAACTATGAATTCTCAACATCTACTAGTTCCTTAAATGGAAAGGAAACAAAGTGCATTCTACAATATTCTAGCTGAGATAATAAATATCGCAAGATTTAGATCTTTGATCAAGTGGTATACCATTAGTCCCATATTCAGCCCCCGATGATTGAAGAAACTCTTCAAACTGAGTAGTCTCCATGTTCAAGATATCCTCATCCACGTCGAGATCCAAGCTGTCAGGCAACAATCCTGCAACGTCATTGGCATCAGAAGCCATGCCGAAAATATCTTCTCCCGGGTGTTGGCTGAGCCAGTAGTTGTGGAACCAGGTGGAGGTGGTCACCAGCTCCCACCACTCCGGCGAGAAATCCACAACCTCTCTCATGGCCGCCGGAACAAACAGCGGCGCATTTGGATTCAGCGTCGACCTTCTACCAGATACAAGAGCCATCACTGGACTCAAACAAAAATAGTATATCAACACCAACTAATCAATGTACATGTATACAGCAGCCCAACATAAACAATTCAATCCTGCTGTCTTTAAAAATACAACAATAATGAGCCACATCAGACACTTTGAAATTTATTTCTCCAGGGGAACGAAATCATATTTGATTACCATATCCACTAAAGCATATGTAAAATCATGGTCCACTCCGGAAAGCTTCTACCAATACCCTTCAGTTCTTTTCACAGTTATACAAAATTTCCCCTATTCATCAACAGAAGGAAGTCAGAGCATCGCTTATTCTCACCACTGAAACTATTTCTGAATTGATTCATTATAACAAATAGAAAACATTAATAGCTAATTATTATAAAACTGTTATATTTTCTCATTTCAATTAAAGATCAAGCCAGTATATGAAATCAATCTTGCAGCCATAAAAAACAATTCGCTGCTTCGTATAAGGAATTCATATTTCCCATTTTCTAGATTCGTGATAGTAATTTCTCAAAATCAAGGCCATTCATCAAAACAGTTCATCCATAATTAATATAAAAATGAAAATAAAACAAGAATTTGGCGAATACAGTCCACAAACTGTACCTTGAAAATAGAGGTAAGATTTCCGATTCAGTTGAAAAGCGAAGTCGCAATTTACACGTAAAGAGTCAAGGCTCGTCCCGCGTGAATAGGGAGCTATTTATAGAGCGCAACATCCGAACCTAGAGGTTCGGATAAGCGAGCCACAGATTTGGAAATCGACCGAACCTGCCCGCGGGTTGACCTTCCAGAAGAACGCTGTTTGATAAATCCACCGTCACATATGGGCGTCTTACAATTGGCACATCTTCCACTCCCTTCCACCCTTCTATTCAAGTTTATTGATTCTTATTAATTTTTTTTAAAAATAATAATTTATTATAACTTAGAACAATTTTACAAATTCAACAAAATTTTTACTCCACCATCTTAGGGTATATAATAATTTTAATATTTAACTTTTAGTTAATATTTATTATTGAAGTTGGTTAATTCATAGTTATATTTTGTGATTTTATAAAATCCAGATTTTTGTTTATAAATACTAATTAGAGTGTATTATATCATAATTAATTTCTATTTTTATATTTATAATATACATTATAAATTTTAAAAGTGGAATAGAGTGTAAAATATCATTATGGAATAGAGAATCTCAATTCAATTGTTTTTCTTTTTAACTCATTGTTTAGTGTTTATTCATCTATACTTATTTTTGTCGTTTTCCTTTTTCTTTTTTTAGGGATTGTCGGTTTTCTTTAAGTTTATTGAAGAGGAATTTTTATATGGATATACATGCCCACTTGAACAAGGCCTGTTTAATTTATAGCCACAAAACGGTGCTCGATTAGGCGATTAGGCAGCTAGCACATATACCAATAATTTATTTTCCATTCTTTGTTATTTATAACATCTAAAAATTATAATATAAAAGTTATTACAATAAACAAAATTTAAACAAGATCTTCAAATGACTAAATAAAATCATAACGAGAGATCAATCTATGACTAAATATCATAAATAAGTATTTTAATGTTTAGAACCAACAAAGTAGCAAAAACAGTAAAAAAAAACGTTTTTAATAATCAAGTAAATAAATTTGTATTTTAAATAAATTAAAAAAATTGAGCGTCTAGGCAAATATACAATTTTGTATAGACTCAAATGTGTGCACTACTAATATGCATACGTGATAATTCCCATTTCATTGGACTTACCTAGAACTAAAAAACACTAATTTCCCAGATTGGATGTACAACTTGTGTATTGAAGATTTGAGATAATGAGTTCTACTTTTTCCACTTAAAAAACACTAATTTCGCATGAAATCGAAGTTATGAAAAATGTCGCCATATCATTTTGCTAAATAAAATGGATATAAAGCACTTTCCTGAATATCAGATGATGTAGCTATAAATGATACTCTTGTTCTTGTATGCATCTTTTGTAGGATTAGAATTTCCACTCTCTTATTTTCAGTTCAAAAAAAAAAGTAGAAAATTAAATTACGTATGTCAAATTAGAAGCGAAGTAATTTAAAAATGATAAAATTAATTATTTATTTAGTTTTGATTAACTGAGATAAATAAAATAAATTTTGAATAATTGGGGAAGTAATAGTTCCCTGAGATATTTTATCCAAAAAAATAGCAACCAAATACATACTTTATAACTTTGACGGCGCCGAACCCGAACGGATAAGGAGGAAATATAAATATATATGTATGTGCCTAAATTAGTATATTTTTAAATGTTTAAATCCTATAAGCAAGCCAAAGTTGTCTTGAAACCTAATAAAAGTCAAAAAGTGGCAAGCTGTACGAAGCGTATTGTACTTGTGGAAAAGACGGGGGTTGAAGCGACCGGATATAGCCGGTTACCACCGAAATTGCAGATAAGAGTGGACGTACATAGAAATTGCAGCTGCGGTCCCACCGAAATCCTCGCGATTGTCGTTGTGATTAGCAGTGATCGACGGCTGTAGTGAATTAGTTAATGATGACGTGCCAATGTGGGACCCCACATGTAAATCCGCGTCAGGCACATGGGATTTGAAAGGGGGATTCCGGTTGGTCGGTGAACCACCCCGCATAATATTTTATTTAATGTCGGTAAATTAAATTCCTAATTGATGTTTATTTTGTAAAAGAGGATGAGGATGACATCAACAGATTAAAACAATAATTTCAAATTTTCCTCCAAAAAAATACTTACCTCTTAAATATAGTTAATCCATATAAAATATCAAATGATTAAACTACCAAGTCTGTTATAAAAAACTTTATATGATTATTATTGTTCCGTTCTCTTATAAAATTTATAATAACAAATAAATTTATTAATTAATAAGAAGAATGTATACAAGTTGCGCATCGGTGCATGTGAGAAACTAATAAAATTTTAAAGTGCTTAAAGAAAAGCAAAATGAATCTGAGCACTATGAGGACATCGTGTCTCAAATGGGAAAAATATGTAATATCTTGCATCGGTTGGGAATCAAAGATTCTTATGGTTTAAAAATGGGCTTGATGGACTCTAAAAACTTAGTTAACCATTTTGGCAATGCAAGGACTAGTGCCAAATAGTTATTTGTAGGCCCATGATGACATCGTATCGCTCCATGAGCCACTCCGTAGGTCCAGAGTGTTACAAAAAGAAAGAGAATGAGCTTAGAAAGAGAATGAGCTTAGAAAACAATTTTGTGATAGCTCTCTAACTTGGTTAATTTTTTTGAATTTGAACCTACTCAGCAGCTCCATCTGAGTCATGGGCACCTCTAATTTCAAATTATAAATTATAATTCAAACTCATATTCCAAATGTAAATGTGTAAAATATTATTTTTTCATCTTAAAGTAAATAGATCGAGTTATTCCCGAAGTTTTCGTATTACATGAGCAAGGTGCATCACGAGACTCCGAAGGTACGGTATGTACGAACATAAATATGGTTTTTTTTCCTATTTAACGTTTGAATAAGTAAAATGAAAATGTATAAATTATTGATTGAGGCAAAGCCAGTAATAACAAATGTAATATACCAGATATTATATAATTTACATAGCACAGCATAAACAAGAGTGAGATCTGTTGAGTGTGGAGAATGTTTTCGTGAAAAAAGGACGAAGAAAAGCGCATTTTGGCTCATCCGACAATCGAGACTTGAGACGACGACCTTCCAGCGTGGGTCAAGCATGACTGAACTCTCTGACCGCACCTCAGTGTGATGTGTTGCGTAAGACGAGGCGCGGCTGGCCCTTTGTGGTCGCACCTCGGGCCTCTGCTCGAATTTTTGGCATGTTTTGATCCTTTTTCGGGCCACGTGTTTAAATACCCTTTTATACACTAAATTAGGGTTGATTTGGCATATTGTATTCTTCCACCATTGTATTCTCTCAAGAATTCTATATAGTAAATTATTCTTGCTCGGTAGTGCCCCCAGACGTAGCCACAAATTGGTGAACTGGGTAAACAATCATTGTGTCTTTATTTGTTTTCGTTATTTTTCGCTATCGTGGTTGTTGTTTGCTTCCGTTTGCGTAGTGATTATCTAACAACTGGTATCAAGAGTATCAGGCTCGAGGAGCAGATTCAAATGCAATTAAATTCGATGGTGGAAGGGAAAACAATGATAGATAAATTCAATGGATCCGATTTTGGTTTTTAGAAGTTACAAATCGAAGATTATCTGTACGGGAAAGATTTGGATTAACAGTTGGGCAAAATCCCAGCAGACATAAAAGACAACAAATGGAAGCGCCTACACAGGAAGGCAATAAGAGCAATTTGCATGTATTTGTCAAAGAACGTCGTCTTCCATACTACGAAGGCAAAAACTATCAAGCAGATGTTGGAGATGCTGACCGAGATGTATGAAAGGCCATCTGCAATTAATAAAGTGTCCCTGATGAGGAATCTTTTCGACCTGAGAATGTCTGAGAATACGTCGGTAACCGATCATCTCAAAGAATTCAATCTAATCACAACAAAATTGAGTTAGGTTGAGATCAATTTCAATGATGAGATTTGTGTTCTGATTCTGCTATCGTCTTTGCTAGAGAGTTGGTGTCAGACAATCAGTGCAGTCAGTGTCAATGCAGGCAAAGATAAAATAAAGTTTAACTATGTGAAAGCGTTGATCGTCAGCAAAGAGGTACGCCGTAGGGAATTCAGAAATTCCTCAGGATCAACTCTAAGCGCAGAAAACAGAGACAAGACAAGGGTGAGATCGAAATCGCGATTTGGCAGATCAGTATCGAAGGGCAGGAGTCAAGGCAGAACGGGTAAGAGTATAGTCAAATGTTGGAACTGCAATTAGATTGGCCACCTCAAGACGGATTGCAGAGCACCGAGAAAGGATTAGACAGATGATAGATCAATGAATGAATCTACTGACATTGCATCTACAGAAAATGTCTTTGATGCTAAGATCCTTAGTATGAGTAGTCTACTACATTCGTAGGTGTTGGATTCCGGAGCTTCGTTTCACTCGTGTAGCAACTCAAAGATAATGGAGGACTACACATCTGGAGATTTTGGAGAGGTATATCTAGCAGACAATGAGGCTCGCAAAATATTGGCAAAGGAAATGTGAGGATCACAACACCGAACGAGACCACTATGAGACTACACGGTGTCAGGCATATTCCAAGCTTGAAGAGGAATTTGCTCTCCATTGGACAGTTGGATGATGAGTGATATGTAACATCTTTTAGAGGAAACAACTGGAAAATCACCAAGGAAGCAATGGTGATAGCCCGAAGCCAAAAGGAAGGAACGTTGTACATGACTACAAGTTCTAAGGACTACGTCGCCGCTGTAGAAGAGGAGAATGATGCAGATTTGTGGCATTGTCGGCTTGGCCACATGAGTGAGAAAGGGATGCATGAGTTGTGCACTAGAGGTCGATTGCCCGGATTCAAATCTGTTGAGTTAAGTCTTTGTGAGGACTGCGTGTTTGAGAAGTAGAAATTGGTGAGCTTTTTAAAAGTGGGCAAGGAGCCAAAGAAGGAGAAACTGGAGCTCATGCACAGCGACTTATGGGGTCATGCGCCTGTGACCTCACTTGAGCATCCTATTACTGTTGGATTTTGGTATACGTAAAGCTAACTTTGTTTATGTTGTATACAAAATTAACTGTTTCCATGCGTTTCATATAACAACTAGTTTATTTATCTCGAATAACTAAGGTGGATCATGTAGCGTGTATGAGATCGAAGTAGTATTGCATTATCGGTAACCCTAAATGAGATAATGAGATATAAACAGTAATCACAGCTGAGGTGACTTGAGGACGAGTCGCCGGTCTAGACTGCAGTATATTCGAGAACTAGCTTATCTAGGTTGTTTGATATAGTGGTACGTGCGATGTATTGATTGGATCACATTGAGATGTATTATCTTATCTGACCTGAGTAGAAAATTAACATCTCA
>AYJT01004932.1:0-11395 GCA_001278415.1 Ocimum tenuiflorum | reverse complement strand
GCACAAATGGACTAAATTGGGAAATAATAGCGAAAATGGACATGTATGAGATAATTGATTTTGAAAATATAGCCTATGATCATATTCTGAAAAAATATTTATGCATTAAATAAATAAAGAATATTCGATCGAAGTCTTACAAAGGAGGCACGGGGGCATACCCCCGGGATTACACAAGGGGCAACAGAAAATGAGATTACTACCCAAAATCCACAAGACTACACCAGACCATCATATAAGCTAGAACCCATAGACAAACGAGGTACTCGCGGTCCGGTTCAGTCCACCATCCCAACGAGGTCGGCACCGTGGATCGACCTATGATCAACGAGGTTCGAAGCCTATGATCATATTATATTCTATGTTTGTTGCATGCAAAAGCTGAAAGCATAACCCAATGATTCTGGCATAAAATAATAGAACTCCAAATGGAATGACAATTTAGGTTAAGAATCTCAATTTGTATTCCTGAACCTACTGCGATCAACCAAAATCAATCGTGTTAATCAAATCACAGTATGCTCGTCTATATGTATATAGTCAAAAGAAATCATATTGACTCCTAATTAACACAATTTAGGACACAATTTTTTACACTAGACTCAAAATTTTTAAAATTTGACCCAAAAATACATCACGAAGTATTGAATTGTTTCTTAATTTTCGGCAAAAAAATTAAAAAATAAAATCTATTTGAATTATAAGGCAAAAAGGATAGATAAAAAGAAAAATATATACATGAATCCCTTAGGTCGAATAATAATAATAAAAAATCCATAACGACTAATAAAATGTTTTGATAATAATTGCTTAATTTTTACAACTAGGAAAGATTCTCATTGTTGTTCGTCGGTGTGGTATGAGTAAACTTTTCGCTGTTATATGAAAAATAAAGGAAACGCAAATCGTACTAACTTGGTAAAGTCGATATTGGTTGCCACATACTTATTTATCAACAGAAAATTCATCCACACATTGTAGGCTTATCCAATAAATACGTAAACATTATATTAAAAGACAAAAATTAGTTAGAATATTTACATATGCTTTCGTTGCAAGTGATTAATTCGAAATCATTATTAATTAATGAAAAAAATGACAGATTTGATGCATAAACCTCTCTGATTTTTTGAGTCCTTTTCTTGGTTTAGACCTTTTAACCATTGACAATTCATCTTACCTCTAGAAACTCCCTGTTTTCATACATTCAAACAAAGGATGAAAATTAAAAAACTAATCCGAAAGACAATTTTTGTATATCCAATCGGCTCATGCGTATCGCACGATTTATCATTTAGAAATAGAAAATTAATAATATGGTATATATGTCGTGATAATTCTCCATATTGACACAAAAACTATCACTACAGCCAATTAGTGACCCAGTAATTAAAAAGGTTTAATTTCAAACTCATCATCCTAGATGGTGATTAATACTAACTTCTGGGTATAATATCATCATTTTCATGTCATTTTTACGATAATTATGAAGGGTTTTCTAAATGTTATGTAAAATAGATATATATTGACTAAGACCAGGTAAATAAGTCTTATCCACCCTGTCGCAGTTAAAAATATAATATATGTTATATAATAAAAAATAAAGGATGGAGAGCTGATTTCTTTATTCAATTAGATTACTCGATAATTAACTTTAAGACATCCTCAGAATGTTGTATCAGTCATTTTCCAAGGCTATAGCTTCGGAAATGTAGTAGTTGCAAAAGTTCACCTACGAAATTAAAGTCCAATCTTGGGTTGATTGTTTTCTAACAATAATAATAATAATAATAACAACAACAACAATCATAACAATAAACCATATAAAAGTGATTCATGATATGTAAACTTAAATTATATAGGCCGCATATTATTTTTGGTTCAACCATTAAAAAGAGTATTAAAGATACATCGAGTCTCTTGCATTTCACGTCATAACATCTATATCCGAACTGAACATATCCAAGAAAGACACAAGTGATTTCCTTTGGAACAACTTTACATTTTATCGAAATCCCTACAACATATATTACCTCAATCACATAATAGTTTATGCAAATACTACACCTTAACATTAAAGAGGAGTTTGACTTAAATTTATTGGTGTGTTGTCGCATGCATGTTTAAATTTATTAATAAAACAAACACGGGTGATAATTAGTTGTTAGCAAAACCCGTTGCATCAATATATTGTTTACGGCTCCCACTATGGCTCCGGGACCTTACAAAAGGCAAAGTAAGGTTCAATAGTCAGAACTAAAATAGGCTCAGTCAATCAAATTCTGAAAGATTTAATTTTCTACCAAAAAAAATTGACAAATTTTGACTCAGAGAAATTCCTAATTTGTTACGAAGATTTTATACTGTTTAAAGCAAATATATTATTTTATTTGCTTATTTATGTTTTACTTTTATTTTCGATTATTTTTTATGATAATCCTATGGGCTCGGCCGCTAGCAGTTGATAAGTCCACAATTTGAACGTTGGATTTTGTCGATTTTCTGTATGAAATGAAATAGAAAAGTGCCAACTGCATGGATGTAGTAGTCAACCAATCTGATAAATTTAATTTGCCAAGTCAATCTTGACCTGCTTGATTTTAAAAAATAAAAATTATATTAGAACTTTATTAATCATTAACTCGATCAAAATTTAGAAAAGCAGTTGAATTTGAACGCAAACGAGCTTGAAAGAAATTTCATTTATCGAGGATTTATGGTGTTTAATTTTGTTGATTTAGATTTTCAGAAAGCGGGACTACAATTCTGAAAAGTACAAAGCAATTAAATTGAAAGAGAAAATGGGGAGTGTGAAAATCTTAATTTCAACGGCTTGAAATATTGACCAAATCTTAGAATAAAGTATATACTCAAATTTTTGTGAGAGATCCACATGAAAGTCCTTTAAAGCTAATGATTCATTGACTTCAATCTTTGACTCTTCAACTTTTACATTTAATGGGACTGCCCCTAAGCTGAGATTGGTCATATAAAAATACAAGCAAAACATGCAATATGAAAAATAAATTCTATCAATTTTTATAGACTAGGTCTCGATCTCCAGTCGATGTGAGACACTTAACACGCCCTTCACGTGCAGGATACTGGGTCGGCTCTGATACTATATTTAACTTGATTATTGGGCTCCATTCATCCTTACAAAACCAGCTTGTAAGAATGGATACCCACACCTTTATAAACCAACACAAGCCTCGATCTTCAGTCAATGTGGGACACTTAACAATTACCCTTGTGCCAAATGATAGTACAATGATGAGCACACAAATTAAATTATCGAATCCGATACTGTTTATGCGGTAGCCCATGCATCATTCAACATTATCACTCGCAAACTCTTCAACTTATTCAAGCAAAATTAAGTTCCAGCACTATTCTTGCCTCAAACCAACAAATTCACCACGAACTATCAACATTCGAAGAAATTGTTCCAAGTATAGATGCACAGTGAAGTCGAACAACGAACGCCCATGCATCATTCAATTCAATTACTTAACTTCATGGTAAACACAATTTTGAACAATGTAATTGAAGAATGCGAACAATTAATGAATTATTCAAGCATCCCAGCCAACGATAATCACCAAAGAAGCACCAACCATAAGAAATTCGCAAATATTTTTACCAATTTTTCGCAATCATGAAATATTAGTTCTTTATTCATATCCAAATCAACAACTCACCGAATTATGTAAAATAATTGGAGAAGATGAGTGGAAAAATCCTTGAATTTTCTAGTGAAAGCAGGGAAAATCGCGGCGAGAAGATGGAAGAAAGTGAATTCGCGCACGTGTGTTTGTGTGACTTCCGCGTAAGTGCCTTTTATAGGCAACCCAATTCGATCGAATTGACAGCGCAATTCGATCGAATTGCTCATCTGGATTCCCATTTTCTATTATTATAATTATTAGAAGAAAATGATTTACCTGTGCGTTGATCGAATACGATCGAATTGAATGACCAATTCGATCAAATTCAACTTTTTAACTCGCATTCTATTTCGACTTCGATCGAACTTGAGGAGCACTTCAAGGTATTCAGATCCCATTGCCCCCCAATTCGATCGGTTTAATATGCCAATTCGATCGCATTGCATTTTCTGAATCTGTCCTTTTCACTGATTATGTTGCATGTACACCTCCTCAAACTCACTTTTCTGCATACTTGAACATTCACATCACACATATCTGAAAACCAAGCCTCGAAACAACTAAATAACAACGAGACAAAGACTCCAACATATGCAAAATGACTCAAAACAACATGAAATAGAAAAAAGAGAATTGCAACATTGGGTTGCCTCCTAATAAGCGCTTTGTTTTATGTCACTAGCTCAATAATACCTCATTGCTCAAGAATCCTCTGGATCCACCAACGTGATTGCCGCCACGTAATCCACATTCTCGACACTATGATAGTGCTTGAGCCTATTGTGCATTAACGATGAAGTTATTCTCATGTCCTTGCAACTCAAAAGTCCCGTTTCCGTTATCTTTGACTATCACAAACTATCCTCTCCATCAAGACTTGAGCTTTCTGAGAAACAACCTCAATCGAGAGTTGTAAAGTAGCACTGCATCTCCTTCTTTAAGCTCATGGTTCCGGATTTGTCTATCATGGACTGCCTTGGCACGCTCCTTGTACACTTTTGAGCTCCCGTATGCCTCATTCGAAAACACATCAAACTCATTCAGTTGTCTCCTCCGTTCCTCCCCCGCAGCTTTCAAGTCCAAATTTATCCTTTTCACGACCCAATAAGTGTGGTGCTCAAGCTCCACCGGTAGGTACCAAACACGAGCTGGTACAAGGACATACCAATTGGCGTATTAAATGCCGTTTGATATGCCCACAAGGCATCATCGAGTCTGGTAGCCCAATCATTCACAGTGAACACTGACTCCAAAATCCATTTGATCTCTCTATTGGCCAACTCCGTCTGATCATTTGCCTGAGGATGATACAGACTCGTGATTTTATACTTCACACGGTACTTTGCTAACAGAGTCCCCATCCAACGGTTCTTGAAATGCGATCCTCCATCACTGATAAGAGCTCTTGGTGTCCCAAACCAAGTCAGGATGTTCTTCTGAAGGAACTTGATCACCACCTTCGTGTCATTGGTGATTGTAGGCACTACCTCCACCCATCTCGTCACATAATCAACGATAAGAAGAATGTATTGATATCCATGGGACTTAAGGAATGGTTCATTGAAATCAATATCCCAAACATCAAAGGGCTCAACTTCAAGCATAATTGTCTGTGGCATATGATCTTTCTTGGAAATGTTCCCGGTTCTCTGACACCGGTCACAACGCTTCACGAACTCCAAACAATCTTTGTAAATGGTGGGCCAATAGAACCCACTAGTCAGCACCTTCATAGCATTTCGATTGGCGGCGAAGTGTCTTCCACACAGTGACACGTGCCAGTCATCCATGATCTTCTTCCAAGCCCACTGCTCAACACACCGACGAATAATACCATCAGCACACCTCTGGTACAAGTAGGGGTCATCCCAGTAATAAAATCGGGCATCATGCAAGAACTTTTTCATGCCGTGAGTCCAAATTTGGTGGCACCAAGCCACAAGCAGCAAACTTTTGCAAAGTCACCACAGCAACTCCTGAATCTGAAACAACTGCTCATCCGAAAATGGCTCTTGAATCCTCTCCTTGGGGTCCTCACCTTTTACCGAATTCTCCAATTGCGACAAGTGGTCAGTGATGACATTCTCACAGCTCTTCCGGTCCTTGATCTCCATATCAAACTCCTTCAGCAATAGTAACCACTAGATCAATCTAGGCTTGACATCCTTCTTAGCACACAAATACCTGTATCACTGAATGATCCGTATAAACCACTGTCTTAGTTCCGACCAAGTAAGGTCAGAACTTGTCAAAGGCATAGACAACAACTAAAAGTCCCTTCTCCGTGGTAGTGTAATTGACTTGAGCACTGTCTAACGTCTTACTAGCATAATGGATAACCCAAAACCGCTTATCCCTGTTCTGTCCCGACGCAGCTACAACTGTCCAATCGCTCACATCACACATTAAAATCAAGGGCTCTGACCAATCTGGAGATATCAACAATAAAGCGGTCGTCAATGCCTTCTTCAAAGTCTCAAAGGCCTGCAAACACAACTCATCAAAAATAAACTTAACATCCTTCTCCAGCTGCGAACTGAGTGGCTTTGTGATATTTGAGAATTCCTGCATAAAGCGTTTGTAAAATCCTGCATGGCCAAGAAAACTCCAGAGACTTTTCACATTGGTTGGTGGTGGTAGCTTAGATATTGCTATGATTTTCGCCTGACCCACCTCCAGACCTACAGCAAATACCTTGTGGCCGAGAACCACAAATTCTCGCACCATGAAATGACACTTCTCCCAGTTGAGAACAAGAATCGTATCATGACAACGTTGCAAAACAAAAGACAAATTCTCCAACACGCGTCATATGAAGATCCAAACACAAAAAAATCATCCATGAAGACCTCCATATTCATCTATGCAATACCATCAAAGATCTCCATCATACACCGTTGAAAAGTAGCAGGTGCAGTGCATAGTCCAAAAGACGTGTGACGATAAGCAAAGATTTTGTATGGGTAAGTAAAGACAGATTTATGTTGATCTTCGGGGGCAATAGCGATTTGGTTATACCGAATAACCATCAATGAAATAGTAAAAGTCATACCCGGCTAACCTGTCCAGCATCTAATCAATGAAAGGGAGAAGAAAGTGATACTTACGAGTGGCGGCGTTAAGCATTCGGTAGTCAATGCACATTCACATCCCGTCATTGGCCTTGTTGCCACTTCTTGCCCATCTTCGTCATTAACCATAGTAGTTCCACCCTTTTACACCACCACCTGCATTGGACTCACATTCACTTTCAGAGATTGCATAAATTATACCTGCATCCAGCAGCTTGAGCAACTCATTTCTTACTACTTCTTTCATGATGGGCTTCAACCTCTTCTGCGGCTGCACTTTTGGCTTGTATTCATCTTCCATCAGAATCCTGGGCACGCAGATAGTAGGGCTAATACCCTTTATGTCAGAGATAGTCCAGGCAATAGCTGACTTATGTTCCCTCAAGACATTCAACAATTCATCTAACTGTGAAATAGATAAAGCAGAAGATACAATTATCGGATATGTTTCATCCTCACCCAAGAAAGCATACATCAAATGATACGGCAATAGGTTCAACTCAAATTCGGAGCTACCTCCTTCTTTTTCTTATCCTCCAACTCCTTTTTCCTTTGTTTCTCCGGACTTTGGAGTTCCAAAAACTTGACTTCCTCCACCTTTGCATTCTCTTGAGCCTCACCTAGCTCTGTGAGTAAAACACCACAAGCATCGCCCTCATAAAGAAAATGTTGTAAACTAAAATCAACAGAGTCAGAAATTAAAGAATGAGAATCACAAAGAGAAGAGAAAGAGTGAACCATATGACACTCCTCAGAGTATGTGTCAGCTCCCCTTTTCTCACATCAATTAGTACATCACCAGTGGCTAGGAATGATCTCCCCAAAATGAGCAGAATGTTTCTATCTTCCTCCACATCAAGTACCACAAAGTCCATCGAGAAAATGAATTGATTCACCTTCACGAAAACATCTTCCACAATATCCTTAGGTATGTCGTTGATCTGTCTGCCATCTGAATTGTGATCGTAGAGGGCTTGATTATCCCAATCTGCAATTTCTTAAAGACAGACAATGGCATAAGGTCGATACTTGCTCCAGAATTGCATAGCACCTTATCGAACACCTTGCCCCCAATAACACAGGCTATGGTGAAACAACACGGGTTTTGTCGCTTAATGGGCACTCTTTAAACAAGTTGATTGTTCGAAGCACCCCAACTTCTTCTTCTGAGTCACCATATCCTTCAAGCACTTAACATATCCTGGCATTTCTTGAAGTGTCTCCAACAATGGCAAGTTGATGTGTATCTTCTTCATGTGCTCCAGAAAACGCTGAAATTTATCATTATCTTTCTTCTTAGCAAAGTGTTGGGGAAACGGGAGATCCTTTGGTAATGCCATTGTGTTATCTGTTTTTTTCACTCTAGTTTCAATAGAGTTTGCTAGAAGTGGAGGATCTTGTGGCTCCTCTTACTGGATCTCCACCGCATCTTGAGTTCCAGATGAACTCGGCGTCTCCGTCTCTTTGAGCTGTTTACCACTCCGAGTGGTAATGGCATTGCAATGGTTCTTAGGATTGACAACTCTATTGCTGGGAAATTGACCAGGCTTGTGCTGGTTGCTCACATCATTCACCACTTTCGACATTTGCTTCTGAAGCTCTTGTACTGTCCCTACCAAATTGGAGAGTTTTTTGATCTCGCCAGCCATCAACACAATTATGCCCTTGATATTTGTATTCTGTCTAGGTGGTTGTTGTTGAAATGGTTGAGGTACCGGTACTACCGGTCATGCGGCAGTGGTTGTGGCTGAGGTGTCGATTGTGGTATTGGAACTATCGACCCTTGATTTAAATCAAACCCCGGTGGCTACAGTGCATTGTTGGGGGTTGCTCCACGAAAAATTGGGGTGATTCTGGTTGCTAGGATGGTACACTGGGTTCACTTGGTTCTGCCTATGGTAACCCTTGTTGGTGTCGTAACCTCTTTGACCAGAATTGTGCTGATAAGGCCTATTATTCACATAATTGACATCCTTGGTCTCCTTTACTCGGGGCTCATTAACCCGCTTCACCCCATTGATCTTGCTATCGATTTTCTATCTTATCAAGTGATTCTCCGCAATCAAATCTCCAGAAACATCACCCACCTTAGCAACTCGCTTTGTGTAACTCCTCTCTGTAGGCCATTCGAAGTCAATCTAAGCAATGTGTCTCATCAACTTCGCACTCTTCTTTGGATTTATTCCCACAAAGCTACTGAGAGCTTTGGTGTCCAATCTATCCCGAGCATCTTTGGGAAGCCCTCTATAAAAGTTAACCATTAGTTTTCTCTTATTGAATCCATGTTGTGGGCACCGGGTAATCAAATTGTTAAATATCTCCTAAGCCTCATGTAGAGACTCGTTATCTACCTGCTGGAACTCAAAGATTTCTGTCTGTAGCCTCAAAATCTTACTTGGTGGAAAATACTTTAGAACAAACTCCCTACTAAGTCAAGGCAAGAGTTCTTACAATTATCTGTCAAGCCTCTGTACCACTGTCTAGCTCTTGAATTCAGCGAAAAGTGGAACAAGTTGGTTCTAACGTAGTTTCGAGACACATTCTTTGACTTTCATGAATCCACTATCTCCAGGTATGAAGTAATATGATCATTGGCATCCTCAGTAGCCAACCCCATGAAACTCATCTTGTTGATCGCATTCATCACTACTAGGTTGGCTTCAAACTAAGGCACATTGATCAGATGCCTCCTCCCACAAATGGTTTAATTCCTAGGATAAAAGAAAGCACAGACTTCGAATACTCTACTCCTCTTGCAGATTCTTGGATTTCAGTTAATCTCATTCACCAAATTTTAGTTCCACTCAAAAGAACATATTGACTCAAATCTAGAAATTGAACAACTCCGACCAAGGTTATCGTTCAAACCCTAAACTCGATTCAGTAGATCTACACAATTAATTTCATCCAAGGTTGTTAATCATATAATTCAATTTCGAAATCAAATCTGATGAACTCTCCAACCAAGGTTAAATTCATCACACACATCAACATGTGAAGAACAAGAAATCGAAATGGAAATCATTCAATGGAACGAAAAAATGACAATTTATTCAAAATCAATAAATTCACAAAAGTTTTAAGATCCAAAGTCTGAAATAAAACTTGCTAGACATGACTATGAATATAAAAACAAAGAAACAAGGAAGAAACATCAATCAAACACAAGAAATCCTGTCACGGGACGATTCCACAGATGAATCCAATGCCTTCCAAGTCTCCAAATGCTAGAAAATCAAGAACTCTCAATACCTAAGTGTAAAAATGTAAATGGTGTCTGAAAAACAAGTGAAAAACGTATTGGGGGCAAAACTGGAATTTCATGTTAAAAATGCCACACTTCGATCAAATTGGGCATTTAATTCGATCGAAGTCAGTTCTCTGACTCGTACGATGTGTCGTCTGCCTTGTCCAATTCAATCGAATTCAACTCTCTATCTCAACCACGAAATTTTGCTCCTTCTCACTTCGACCAAATTGGGGTTCCCATTCGGTTGAAATCAATTCTCTGACTTCAACACCAACCCCTTTTCAAACATCAATTCGACCGAATTGCCATTGCAATTCAGTCGAATTCAACTCTCAGTCCTCAACAACACTTTTTGAACGTCAACTTTGCTTTTCACAAATTCTTGAATCGAATCTTCAGTATTTTTGCCATTAAACACTACAACAACCCTGAAATGCACTGAAAATCCGAAATTACGCAATAAAGCTCAATTAAAAACTAAATGATGCAATTTGTATGAAATGACACTCAAAATGAACACGAAAATACCTAAGAATTCCTACAAAATGCACATTCATCACCAAGCCCGTGGCATATACCTCCATAGCAATACACCTGGTACTGTGGTATGTGATTAAGGATGTCAATCCTATCGGAAAAAAATCAGTAGATTTGTCCTAATAAACAAACCCAAAAGATGAATTAGGATTTAAATATTTTAGCATCTGACAAGTTCGATTTAAATGAGCCCGGACCAAATAATAGTTGTTGTCGTAATATACTGAGAATTAATTATAGAATTTCCAAAATGATTAATAGCATACAAAAACATATAAGAAACTTAGCGGACTATCTAATTGAAAACAAGGAAATATTTTTTACGCTATGCTTATCATAAGTAGTTTTTAACCATGTTGGCAATAGTGCTGCTTTACTTTCATTATGATATCATTTATTAATGTGACAAAAATCAGTGGTATAAAGCAGTGGTATAATCATTTATTAATGTGACAAAAACTACTACTAAACAGTGGTATAAAAAACATATGAAAATAAATCGGGTCAAATATGTGAGAATACGCTAATGAATTTTATGAATTCGTGTGATGAATTAGACGATCTAATTAATGGAAGGCATCCTCTGTCAATATTCTTTCACTAGACCATCTGATGAATATTTTCTTTAAAAAAAATCTATATTCATTTGCACTCATAGACAAAACAATTAATATTATCTAATGTCATCAAAATTGAAAGAATAGCAGATTCATCATTTTTAATCAAATTTACACAAATTAAACGATATATCATATTAAAGCTTTTTATTTTTTAATATAAGATGTTGAAATAACATATTTAAATAGAAAAAGAAACAAAAATTATAAAGATACTTATTTTTTTTATGAATATACAGGCTTAAAATTAAA
>AYJT01004924.1:0-14769 GCA_001278415.1 Ocimum tenuiflorum | reverse complement strand
CCATATCATGGCAGAGTGCAAAGCAGAAATGCATTGCTGAATCCACCATGGAGGCCAAGTATGTCGCTGCTAGTGAGGCAGCGAATGAGGTAGTTTGGCTCAAGAACTACCTAATGGATGCTGGTGTCCTTTCGGAGTTGCTCAAAGCGATCACAATTTACTGTAACAACGCTGGTGCAGTGGCAAATACTAGGGAACCCTGATCGCATAAGGCCACCAAGCACATAGAGAGAAAGTATCAAATCATATAAGAGATCGTAAAGGGGAGCGACGTGCAAGTAGACAAAATCGGGACTTTGGAGAACTAGGTTGATCCATTTATAGACATATTTGAGCATGTAAAACACATTTTGTATACTAGAAGTTTTCTTTAGTATAAGTGGGAGATTGTTGGATTTTGGTATACGTAAAACTAACTATGTCTATGTTGTATACAAAATTAATTGTTTCCATGTTATTCATATAACAACTAGTCTGTTTATCTCGAATAACTAAGGTAGATCATGTAGTGTGTAGAATATCACAGTAGATTACATGATCGGTAACCCTAAATGAGATATAACCAGTAATCACAGTTGAGGCTACTTGAGGACGAGTCATCTGTCTAAGATATAGTACATTCGAGAAATTACTTATCTAGGCTATTCGATATACTAGTACCTGCGACATATTGATTGGAACACGTTGAGATGTATTCTCTTATCTGACCTAAGTAGAGAATCAAGATCTCGGTGATTTAACTGAACCTAGCTTAATAGAGTTTAAGTTATATATATGCTTTGTGTATCATTTTGACTTACTATGGGTGAGAGTTTTCTCAATAATCTTTGTATCTTGAATAGCAGTAAGTCATATATGATAAGATGTAAATTCATATTAAGCATCTATATCCGTTTCAGGATGATGACACTCCCTTGAGGTGTTCACAATGTTGATCATACGAAACCCTACAATTTGATTAAGTTTGGGTACAATAATAAGGATGAACTGTGTGACTCAAGTAAATTAAATAAGAGATTAATTAATTAGACTTATTTGAGCTTAACTAATAAATGAGTGTTAGATATCTTAAATGTGGGATTCGTTAAATCTAATAGAAGCCCCAACTCACCAGAGGATAGAGGGGTAGATCAGCATTGGTTCTCTAGTAAAATGAATCCGATATTAATAAATTAATTTATATCTATGGGCTAGACATGGAGAAAATAATTTCTCGATAGACCCATTCTATTTTCATGTAATTGGTCCCTGGGTTGGCCCAATAGCCTTTTATCTAAGGAATCCTAAGCCCAGTAGGAAAAGTCTGCTAAGTCCTCTATAAATATGAGTTTGTGATTAAGAATCATAACACAATTCGTGTGACAAAAAAATCACAGAAACCCAGAGAGGGACAGTGAAGGGCAACACCTATAGGGAGGAATCCGGCTCGAAGATTTCACGATATGTCATTACTGGACTACGTGAGATCAGGCGGGGATACAACTTAGAATCCAATTCTGGGGTCATCTTCTACATCTGTAGACGAACTTTGCACCAAATTTGTAGGTAAGAATTCCGCAACTCCTCTGTGATGCACTTACAATTTCTAGATGCATGTTAGGCAAAAATAACTGATGTATGATAAGTTATGGTACCTGAAATCCAATCCAGGCAAAAGCAATCTGAATTCAGTTTCCCCAATCCTACAATTGGTATCAAAGTCTCGATTAAGATTTTGGCTTTACCGGATAACTTATGATCGATTATTTATGTGTGCTTTAAGATTATATGATTGCAGGGTTTGTTCTTCATTGCTCAGATTCATTTTTTGCATCAAAGATGCAATTTTTATTGTATATATGTTGGTTTTGGTTTTTGCACCTCGAGAAAATCCGTCGTCAGATTTCAATTTTGATGTAAAATTAGGATGCAAATTCGATGTAATTTTATTCTATTATAAATCGGAGTACCAAAATTGAATCAACAGCGAAAAAAGTAAAAAACGACGATGGTGAAACGAGACGTACGCAGTGCGTGCATGTGGGCCGATGACGACGGTCGCCGGCAACGGTGGCTTGGGAAACGGCGCGGTGTGCGCCAACAGCGACATTCGCCAGCGTCACGCATGCGCAAGGACAACATGGGTCGGGGGCAGGTAAGAATTCTGCAACTCCTGTGTGATGCACTTACAATTTCTAGATGCATGCTAGGCAAAATAACTGATGTATGATAAGTTATGGTACCCAAAATTCGGTCTATGCAAAACGAATCGGAATTCAGTTTCCACATTCCTACACTCCCCACACCTTATTTAACCTATAGAATTGACTCCATTCTCTAATAGTGGGCTCACCTAAGCTTTCGCTGTAAAAGATAACAAGGGTAGCGACTATATGCATCCAGGCCTCTGCTACTAGTTGCATCAGGGAGATCTGGTACAACTTAAGAAGTTTAAAGATAAGAGGTTGTAGGAAGAACTGCATCCCACAAGGGATAAAATACGAAGGAAAAGTTGTGTAACTCTCTAGGGGATCATGGCAAAAACTCAAGGGCCTCGCCACCTTGAATGATGCGTCATCCACGAGGATATCATGCTCGTAGAACTAATGCACCAACGCGTTGTGCATGGCCTTAGAGGTAAGGTCAGAAGGGAACCACACAACATCATTTTCAAAAAGAAAGAGAGGGGAATTACAAATGAGAGAATAGAAGGAGGAGACAGCTAATCAGAAGTTAAGACGACCACTAGAGATAGCCGAAGAATGTACAGCAGAAGGGAGCGGATTTGAAATTTAAAATTTGAAAGTAATTAAGGTTTCTTAACCGTTACCTCTTTATATTTGCAGAATCCCAAAGGTCACAAAGAAACAACGCGTTTAGTTAAGACTAAGGTTAGTCAAGACCGGGGACTACACCTTGAAACTCTGGCAAAACCCTTCACAGACACAAGTGATAAAAGCTCAAGAATCCTCTTTCCACACCAAGGTTAGTCAAGACTCGGGGCAAGCTGCACTCCCTCTACATTCGTATGGATACGACATAGGACTTCTGGAATTCTTAGATTTTGGATCTAACTACTTGGGTTGGACTTCTTGCCACGAGCCTCGATTTAAATACTCATACGGCTCAGCATACAGAATTTCAAATTTCTATACTCGGGGTTGGGTTTATCGCCTTCCGAATATCTATCCATGGAATTATTATTGGTCTTGAGCATTTAAGTCCGCCGATCTATATATATTTCAGCCAACGCTTCATGGCATCACATATATTATCTCTCTCGTGGCTCCAAAACTGCATAATATAGCATGAATTCCACCTAAATGAATATACTAACTTTATCCAAGTCAATTAACTAAACCAACAAAATTCAATGCCTTTGCGGGTGACCGCAAATGATCGGTGTGCATCGACACCACCAACTTGCCTGCAAACACCAGGTGCGCACCGACACCACCAACTTTGCTTAGATACTCAAGATGTTGAATTCCTTGGATGATACTGGCTACCGCCAAGTGTGCAGAAAATGCCACTGCCGGCACTTGCTGAAGTAAGTGCTTAAAAAGCTACTTGGGTCTGCTAAAAATGCCACCCCTAGCTTAATTCCGACCATAACGAGGCCCTTACCCCCTCGTGTCGTCGATGAAATGCCAACAGCCCCCGTGGCCTCTCTAGAACATTGAATTCCTCAAAGGATAAACTAAATACTAACCCAATCTCATCAGACCCCCAGTGGCTAGAAAAATCATAATAGTGTTATAAAAATTGCTCGGATCAACAATTCATTATTTTCGTACATAGATTTCTGGATTTCTTATAGCGGATGGTATCATTTCGGCGTATTTACATCGAGACATACTCTGCGATCAAAGTCAAGGGTCAGCTTCGACAGCTAACTCCACAGATCGATGAGTCAGCATATATTGAAACCTTGTTCCGCTTACAATTTTGGCTAATGATACTCTACGTAGGTTTGCACTCGCGTACCAATCAACTTGCTAAAAGAAGCCAAAGGGGCTATTATTGAGGGTCAAATTTGTGCCTTCAACCTTAGCCCCACCTTTCGATCTCACCGACCTAATCTTGTCAAGTATCTGAGCCCGTCAGACCTTTCTTAGGAACAAATTCGGAATGCAGAACCATTGAATAGCATGCATCGAGCATAAAGCCTAAAGCTCGAGGTCTGGTGAAGCAAGGGAAGCCCTCGGTCAATTTCTTTCAAGGGCAAACACCTCGAATGCTCTCGAAAGGTGATCCCTTGAGATAATCAACGAAGTGCTCAGAATGCCCTCGGCACGGCCCACATATGCACGAAAGGACCCAGAAGTATTCTCTTGCTGACTTAGCATGGCGTCCAAAGCGTGACTCCAACTCCCGCGTAAAGGATTTGCAGATTGACCCTCTAATTTGCGTAATCTGCCCCAAAAAAGTTGTAAATTGAGATTCGTCTCTGTATCATGTATAAATCGGGTGATGTACAGCACAATCAAACAACTCTTACGCACTCACTCAACTTTCGTCACTGTTCTATAGATTTAGCTAGTGAGCCTTTTAATTTTCGATCGCCATCGATTGGAAATCCTCTGTAAATTGTGATCCGAATATAAAAGATATCAACAAGTCCATTCCGGGGGCCTATAAACTTTCCTAGAAGTCGGGTGTTGATTTCCATTCCGTTCTAGCTTAGAGCTATCATTTTGATCCATTCAAAAACGACCCTCAACTATATCGGCTACCGCCCAGTGTGTAGAAAATGTCGCTGCCAGCACTTGCCGAATTAAGAGCTTAAAAAGCTACTTAGGTCTGCTAAAAATGCCACCCATAGCTTAACTCTGACCATACCGAGGCCCTTACTCCCTCGTGCGGTTGATGAAATGCCAACAGACCCCGTGGCTTCTCTGAGACGTCGAATTCCTCAAAGGATAAACTAAAATCTAACCCAATCTCACCAAACCCAGTGGCCAGAAAAATCTTAATAGGGTTATAAAAATTGCTCGAAGCCATCGGATCAGCAATTCATTGTCTTCGTACATGGATTTCTGGATTTTTTATTGCAGATGGTATCATACCCGCGTATTTACCTCGGCATACTTTTCGATCAGAGTTAAGGGTCAGCTTCGACAGCTAACCCCACAGACCGACGAGTCAGTAGGTATCGAAACCTTGTTCCACTTACGATTTTGAATAGCGATATTCTGTGTAGGTTTGTCTTCGCGTACCAATCGACTTGCTACGCAAAGCCAAAGTGGCTATTGTTGAGGGTCAAAATTGTGCCTTCAACCTTAGTCCCGTCTTTCGATCTCACCGATCCAATCTGGTCAAGTATCCGAGCCTGTTAGACCCTTCGTAGGGATGGATCCAGAATGCAGAACCATCAGAACCACGCATCGAGCCCAGAACTCAAAGCTAGAGGCTTGACGAAGCAAGGGAAGCCCTCGGCTAATCCCTTTCAATGGCAAACACCTCGAACACCCTCGAAAGCTGGTCCCCTCAAGATAATCAACGAAATGCTCGGAATGCTCTCCGTACAGTCCACACATGCGCGGAAGGACCCAGAAGTATTCTCATGCTGACTCGGCATGACGTCGAAAACGTGACTCCAACTCCCACGTAAAGGATTTGCAGATTGATCTCTAATTTGAGTAATCTGCAAATAAGTTGTAAACTAAGATTCGTCTCTCTAGCATGTATAAATAGGGTGATGTACAACACAATCACACAACTCTCACGCACACACTCAACTTTCATCATTGTTCTATCGATTTAGCTAGTGAGTCCTGTAAATTCCGATCGCCGTTGATCAGAAATCCTCTGTAAATTGTGATTTCGAACCGAATATATAAGATATCGGCAAGTCCATTCTGGGGGCCTATAAACCTTCCTGGAAGTCGTGGTGTTGATTTCCATTCCGTTCCAGCTTAGAGCTATCATTTTGATCAGTTCAATAACAACCCTCAACTATAGCGGCTACCACCTAGTGTATAGAAAACGCCACTGTCGGCGCTTAAAAAGCTACTTGGGTCTGCTAAAATGTCACCCGTAGCTTCATTCCAATCATACCGAGATACCAATAGCCTCGTGGCCCCTACGACGCTCGAAATTTGCGTGTGTGACTGAACTTGGGGTGTGATTTATAATTTTTAAGGTTCGGATTTTGAGTTGTTCGGTAACCAAATAGTTCTTTTGTTGACCTTTCAATTTAAGAGTTAATGACTAAAATCACCATTTTTTTTAATTGTCGGTTCAATTTATCTGTTCAATCATATGCAACACAATTTAAATAATCCGAAAATAGCATTCCGTTGATTGACACGAAAATGGAAACTTAAAGTTTGATTTTCGCTTTACAAGCAACCATCTACTTTTATGTTATATTATTCGATTTTCATGACTTTATATTATTATTATTATTATTATTATTATTATTTATAGTTGGGCTTGAAGTGGGGAGATTTAAACTCTTGATTTATCTGAGAGTCTTGCATATGGGTTTTCGTCACAGAACTATCTGTGAACGAACTTATTATCATCATCATCGCCGTGGTCTTCGTCGACTCGTTATAGGAGCAATAAACAGAGTAAAAGCAATAAAGCGAAAGATGCTTTGGGAAAGCGGATAAGATTTGTCAACATTCTGACAAATATTATATATCTTGAAAAAGAGACACGACGAGCATAAAAAACTAGGTGGCCATGAAAATGGTAAAAAAATGAAGCATAAATCTGTGTTTTACTTTAAATAAAAAATAAAGTGATCTATTATTGACCAATCATGCATTAAAATTTTTAGGTCCACGCTATTCTGCATGGATTTCATATTTTAAACTAATAATCTTGATTAAGGAATTCTAATTAAAGTTATATGCTTTGATAAAGTGACAGTAATGTCAAGATTCCATCATAAAATCCTTGC
This sequence comes from Ocimum tenuiflorum, assembly GCA_001278415.1. Classification (NCBI taxonomy): domain Eukaryota; kingdom Viridiplantae; phylum Streptophyta; class Magnoliopsida; order Lamiales; family Lamiaceae; genus Ocimum; species Ocimum tenuiflorum. The sequence continues at coordinate 7,877 of AYJT01004924.1, read as the reverse complement.
TACACACCCCTAATCAATGCAATTATACATTGTTTTACACTTTATGAACTTTTACATATATATTAATTAAAAGAGATTACATTATGATAAAATCTTTGTTTGAAACTGGTTTATCTTCATTGATTTGTATATGTGCAATTCAAATAATGTAACACAATGTGTAACATTATTATTATAATTATGTAATAGGAGATCAAAACCGGTGTTTTTGTCATGAGGACAAGATCTAATGGATGTTGATAAAAAAAGAAAAAGAAAAAAGAGAGAGAGAAAATTTGGCAAGTTGTCCAATTATAACACTGATTAGCCTTGGGCAACTCTCCCAAGGCCATCAGAAGACGTTTCCATAGATATTCTCAAAGATTGCAATGCGGTGACGGTACAAACACAATGCAACAACTCCAACGAGGTTCCTCGCTTGTGGAGTGTGCCTAAACACGACTGTGTGCGAGATAGTAATTGTGTGTGTTGAATGAGTTATTTTGTGATTTCCTTCTTTGCAAAGTGAAATTCTAAAGTCCTATAAATACATAAAAATAATGTATTTCCTCTCTTAATCAACTAAGATTATCCACGCTCTCTGCACTTTGAGTTTTGTTACAAAAATTTTTGATATGCACATTCGTGAAATGTGCAAATTAAGGCTTGGAATACATAATTCTTCATGGGTTTGTTCGAGCATCATTAAGACCAGATCGTATATGTAGCTTCAGGCGTACCTTCGAGTCTTTGAGGATGATGTCCTCAATGATTGTTTAGGATGATATCCTCAAACAATGCTTCGAGGTTTTGTCGATGGCTCTTGAGTATTGCTCCAGGCTGGTCTTCAATAGTTGTTCGAGCTTGAGCTAATACTGTCATTCGGTTGGGCTCCGCTTCAACATTCTTTCTTGGGCTTTCCGTGTAGACCTTCAATTAGATTTCAGGTGGCCCCAAACTTTGAATGAGTCAAATTATTTTACTCCCAACACTACGTATCTTGTTTTTACCGGCAAATAGCAAGTGCAACATAAGGATGGAAGATACAAGTGCATTGAAATTTCATATTACATTCTTTTGTATCGCTAGCCTAATATTTATGCTATTTTTATTCTCTACTAAGTGCCCAAATTAAATATTTATAGAATGAAATAATTGAAAATCCAAATCCAGAAGTGGCAATGACCAACTAGAAAAACATCTTTCATTTGCATAAGCCAAAACTTGTGCTGAATCCACTAAGTGCATCGATTCAAAAGAACAAAAGAATGTAGTATCACCATCTTTTTTATCTTTCTTTTAATTAAATTACTCAAAAGCCAACTAATAAACAAAATAATTTTAACTATTGTATTGCGAAGCTTCTTTATTCCTTCGCATTAATCATGTTTCATAGAAAATGTGTTCTTTATAAAGAGAAGGAAAAAGAAAAAAAGGAAAAAGGGAAGTAGCAATATAATGTCAGAGTCTATAAATATATTCTATGATCGCATATAATTTTGTCCACACATACACAATGGCTTGTCTGCTGCAACTCTTTGCTATACTACAGTTTCTCCCCATAATGTGGTGCATGGCACAGAAACCAGACTCCAAGGCAAGCAAACAACCATTTCATGCAGATCAGTCAAAGTTCAAAATATTGAATAGTATTTCAGCAAAATGATTCATTTGGTTTTGAGATAATCTAAAAATTTCTTCTTTGCAGCCTTACATTGTTTACATGGGGAGTCCTTCAGATGCCACTGGTGATGATTTGTCTCATATACAGATCTTATCATCCATAGATTCAAGGTGCTTTCTTTTAGAGGTCATATGGTTGTGTATATTGAAGACTTACAAAAAAAATCATGTTTAAAATGTTAGTGGCAGCATTGGGAGTGAGAGAAAACTATTGCTTCGCTCCTACAGTCATGCTTTCAAAGGCTTCTCTGCTATGCTTACAGACAATGAGGCTTCTGTCTTATCTGGTACTTCTCTATACAAGCTCCACTCTCTTCACATGCTTGCTTGTAAGTACATGCGAGATGTGCGACGAGCTACTCCTGATTGCCTCGAAAAAAGCTTGAAATCGACTCGATGAATGTAGACTTCAGCTCAAGTTCAAGTTTGAACTGATCGAGTAGGTATCAAGTTCGAGCTTTAGATTGCTCGACTCGCTAAGCTCGCGATCCTTATCGAGCTCAAGCTTGAGCTAGGGTCATGAGTCTTATCGAGCTTGAAGCTATTTATAGTTTTGCATCTTATCTATTACTTAATCTCATATTTATTTAAATTATATAAATAATTTGTATTTTTTATTAGAAAAAGAATAAAATAATCTAGCTACATCGAGTTGAGCTCGAGCTTCAATTTTTTGAGTCGAGCTCGAATTCGGTCATACTCAACTCGACTCGACTCGTTTATACCCCTGGCAAGGATCCATTTTTAATGTAATGAAATATTTTCTTTCTTTTTGAAAACTATGTAATGAAATATTTTTTTCTGTTGAAGTCTGTATATTGAAATATTACTGACAATAAAAATACTATTTCTAATTTAGTTAAATTATTTAGGGCAATAAGGGTGGTATTTTATCTCGAAATTTGGACAATTAGGGAATTTTATCCCGCTCTTTGAAATCTAAGGTAATTTTTCTCAATGTTTATTCTGTTATGGTATTTTATTTCCGTCAATGACGGGTCAAAAAGTTGTCGCGTCACATGTTATCTTACACGTTGGCGCCAACGTGAATTAAATACTTTGTGCAATTAGGACAATTTATCCCAAAGTTTGTTCGATTAGAGGATTTTATCCCCTGTTTTAAAAAATCCAAAAATCAGAATTTTGTTCCCTATTCCTCCATAGATGGTGGTAAAAAGGTTGCCCCTCGCCGGTAGGCGGTGTCTCTTTCCTCCAAATCCACCTTCGCTGGCCATTCTCATGCACACGCCGGAAAATCATTTATTATTGAATTTACTTTTTCTAATATTAGAGTCAAATTCTTAAGGACCATTTTTGTCGACATGTTATCAATACTAAAAGCATACTGAAAATATAAAATATTTTAGTTTGAAATTTCACTACTAAATATCATTGAATATATTTTTTTTTTAATATTAAGACTTAATCTGTATATGAGAATACATAATATCCCTGTCTATTGAGATGCTATTAATATCAAATTTTTATTGAAAAAACAATCTAATTATTTTAATCTAAAATGTTAAAAACAAAATCACTTTTTAGTATATTTTATTAAGACTTATAGTTCATAATTAGGGTCTAAATAAACAAAGCTACTCGAGATTGACTCGGATCTCGATTCAAAAAAACCTCATTCGAAACTCGATCCTCTAATAGACGAACTGAGCTCGAGCCTCGAATCGAGCTCGAGCTTTTAGGTGTTTGGTTCGTAAGGCTCGCAAACATGTTCGAACTTGAGCTTGAGTTGAGCTCGAGAACTTAGTGTCCCACATCGGCAAAAAACTAAAAATATGCAGCCATGAGTTTCTACAAATATTGGTGAATTGTGAATATTTTTGTTATCAATCTCGAACACGGGCTCAAGCTCGAACTCGAGTTCGATTTCGAGTCAAACGAGCTCACAAGCTCGAAAAAGAAAATCAAATGAATTCGAACCGAGCTCGAATTCGATTGAAATGTAACGAGTCGAGCTCGAACACCCAATTACTTGATTTCACTCGGTTTGATTACACCCCTATTCATAATTAACACAAGACGCCTGGAATATTTAACACGTTTAGGTTGTTTTTGTCTTTTGTTTTCTATTTTTTGTTTTTTATTATTTATTTATTTATTTTAAAGTGAAAACACACAAATGTTTCGGGGTAGGCGGAAAGCGGTGGCCGCACATGCCCCCATCTAGGCCCCTAATTTTTTTTTATTATGTGTAATTATTAATTAATATCTTTTGAATAGAGGTAAAAATTTATAAAATAATTTGGATTGATCTAAATAGTAAATAATCATTCTCATGACTTAAAATTAAATGAACAGGATAGTATACAATTGAGTCAAATGAATAAATTGACACATCTAAATCATTGAACGGTTCATCTTGAATAAATTATATTTTTCTATTTTATCTAAATTTCCTCTTTTTTTTTAAGACTTGTAGTGCAACAAAATCCTCTTAGACGTTTTCAATCTTTTCGGAGTGAAATTTATAAGATTAAATAAGTATACTATTTACTTTTAACTTTTATTTGGATAAAAACATATTGTATGAAAACTGAGTTAAACTATAAGATAACCCAAAACATAATGAAAAGTTCGGCATTGTTTCTAAGTTACTACTGGTAAATGTTTCAAATACGTTAACCAACCAAAGTCAATCACTGAAGCTCTTGAAATTTTCAAAATCTCAGCTTTTAAAAATAATTATGATTGTGTTGTTCTAAGTACTTAAAAACTAAATTGTTTTAACAATTTATTTAATACTCATTTTTATTATATGTTTGTGTTTATAAGTTGCTATCGATATAATGAAAAAAATTCGAAGAAAGATCATGCGCTCCAATTGCATATATATTTATAGGATTTCATAATATTGTGCTAAAAATGTTGATTGTGGGATAAAAAACAGGGCATGATGAGGTTGTATCCGTGTTTCCTGATCCGGTTCTACAACTCCACACAACGCGTTCCTGGGATTTTCTTGAAGCTGCACACTCCAACTTCATATCATCACACCCTCACAAACATAAATCTGCTCATGTCATTATTGGAATTATAGACACAGGTCCATACTTATTATATTTTTACGCATCAATTGCTATGGTTGACATCCTCTATTACACAACACGTTATGTTATACTGTAGGGATGATTGACACGTGCACTAATTAATGAAGACAAATCATACTCTTAATAAAGAAAGATTTTATCTCTATTTAGTACATGCGCCAACCATTCAGGTAGCGTAATACAATTTGACACATTACCTTCCGAGATGTCTGGTTATTTATATGGTATCGACATCGGCCCCGCTGAACCCCTAAGTGCTCTGCCTTTGTAATTTGTAACACCATTGTGTAATAGGGGGATTTACACCGCGATATTCTTACAACATATTCTCAACTCATGTGATGCATGTATGGTTTATGAAATGAGTTGGTTTCAGGCATATGGCCCGAGTCACCTAGTTTCAATGATCATCATGTTGGCACCATTCCCTCCAAGTGGAAAGGAGCTTGTATGGAAGGTTTGGATTTCAACAAAACACATTGCAATAGGTACGTATGTGTTAGCCTAAAATACAAAAGACTTTGTGCAAACATTAAAACTAAATGTTATTCCAAAGTTGTTTAACACTAAAAATTAAATAACAACATAGAGGAAATTAAGTTTTCAAAAGTTTCTTAGAAAATTCGTGATGGCCTTAGGCCTAAAAATTTGTAACAAATCTGCATTCGGATGAAACTCTTCGTCTCCGGTTCACTCTCTTTGACGAAACTTTTGCAACTGGTTTTTTATTTTTCACGCTTAGAACCGAATATACTACTATACTTTTACACCATTGACGAGTTGACTACCACAACAATTTCACTCAATCCGATGATAGACCCGGTTCTCTCCAGTCTTCTTGGGGAAGATCAACCTATTATTCCTAGAGTAATTTTTATCCGTTGAGCGACGTGTGATAGAAACCTATGATCTTGAGTGCTTTCAAAAATTACGTCATTCCAACATGTTCATCCAACATAACAAATGCGTTCATTCCATGGAAGTTGAGAAAAGATAATGGTAGAAAAAAGGTTCCTAAAGATATATTTATTTTATCTCATTTTAAAGTCATATCTGTCATACTATCAATAAAGATATATTTAATATATACTAGTTGAGTGCACTTAGGTTGCACATTGTGCCCTTCTTTAAATCATAATATTGATATTGATGAATGTGAAAAAAAGAAATTCTAAACCAACAATCCCACAAAAACAAATTATAAATTTGACATAATAAACAAAGTAATAATATATAAAAGAAAAGAGATTAATCTAATGTTCAGGAAAATGTGAGCCGTTATTCTTTTAACTTCTTTTCTGCTAGATTTTTTTTTATTTTTGAGTTGGGGGATTTGGTTGGGGGTGGGAGAGACTCGAATACAGGTCTCTCTTACCTGCTAGATCTTCTTGACTACCATAGAAGTTTGATTTTTCTCCATTTTGCTTTTATATGAATAAACAAAAGAGCAATTGACGACAAATATTAAATCATATATAATTAGCTAGAAAATCTGTAAAGTCAATTGCGTACTTACACATTTCTTCACCTAATCTAGGAAGTTGATAGGTGCAAGAGTCTATCCAGACAAAGGCACTAGCCCAACTTCGGGTGATGCCTCTCCAAGGGATTTTCATGGCCACGGTAGTCACACTGCATCGACTGATGGAGGAGCAGTCGTTGCAAATGCGGACTACTATGGCCTTGCACGAGGCACCGCACGCGGTGGGCTACCATCTGCGAGAATAGCGGCCTATAAAGCATGCAATGAGAGAGGCTGCTCTGGTTCTGCTGTGCTGCAAGCAGTTGACGATGCTGTCCGCGATGGAGTCGACATCATCTCGATTTCCATCGGCATGAATTCGGAATCCGATTTCATGAGTGATCCCATAGCCATTGCAGCTTTTCATGCAGAAAGGAAGGGGGTTATGGTGGTTTGCTCAGCTGGAACTAATGGGCCTAATACATACACCGTTGTCAACACTGCTCCTTGGTTATTCACTGTGTCTGCGTCTACTATTGATCGTCATTTTCAGTCTACTATATTGCTCGGAAATAACAAGTCCTACAAGGTAATAACTTAGTCTCAATCGAATTTAGTATGTAGATATTAATTTGATGTCAAAAACTTGTATTATGCCATTGAACCAGTTAGATCATGTATATAAAGATCTTATCGAGTTAAAATAAGGAACAAAAATGCTTGATCAAACCTAAATTTTTAAATAATCACAACTCTCTCGTTCTAAATAATCTAAATATGTAATAATCCTTCAAAGCTCTTTGATTTAAGATACATTATGCCATATTTATTTTATAAAATACTCCTTTATGATGTTTCTTTTAACCCAATTTCCCGATTAAAATTTATGATATCTCATTTAGCTTTTATTACATCTTAGTTAGGTGTAACAATATTTCTCCGTAGAATTAGATTAATTAATTCAAAAATAAGTATTTTTATTTTAGTTTTGTGTTAAAATGGTCATTCAATATTATAAAGAGTATAAAAGGAGCTTCATTATATTCATTTGAAATTTGAATTACTTTTCATAACATTTTTTATGATATCACCTATTTTGTGATTAATGGTATGTATTTTGTGTGATTTCAGGGCACTGCAATCAATTTCTCAGCTCTAAACCGGGATAAAAGATATCCTCTCACATTAGGAGAAACAGTTGCAGCGAATTCCACATCAGCATCAGATGCAAGGTGTTTACAGAAACAGAAATCCAACTTTTTCTTCTTTTCGTTTACCAAAAATGAAATTAAATGTGTATTGTTCCTACAACGCATGCAGGAACTGCAAACTGGGATCGTTGGATCCAAAGAAAGTAGGTGGAAAGATTATAGTGTGTATGAATGAAGATCCGAATATCTCACGAGCAGAAAAGAGGGCTGCCGTTGAAAGTAGTGGTGGTGAAGGAGTGATCATAGTGCAAGGACCAGGAATAATCCACCCATATGATGCAGGCACCTATCCCTTCCTTCAAATTGAAAAACCTCAAGGCTCTCACATCCTCCACTACATCACCTCAACTAGGTAACCCAATTTCCTCTCTCACTCTTTTCCATCATTTTTTGAAATAGTAGGGGTGTACATGGTTTGAACGTAAAACTCGGGCAAATTGGTTTGGAATGTACACTGATAAAACTATTAATGTTACC
>AYJT01004921.1:0-12927 GCA_001278415.1 Ocimum tenuiflorum | reverse complement strand
TGACCCTTACGTCACTGTCTCAGTCCCCCAGGCCACTCTCGCTCGCACGCGTGTGCTCCCCAATTCGCAGAACCCTAAGTGGAACGAGCATTTTCATATCCCATTGGCGCACCCCGTCGCCAATCTGGAGATTAGAGTCAAGGATAATGATGTATTCGGCGCCGACACGATGGGGAAGGTTCTCGTCCCTGCTGAACGAATCGCTTCCGGCGAGGAGATTTCCGATTGGTTCCCGCTCCTTGCGGCATCTGGTAAACCGCCGAAACCCGACACGGCGCTACGAATTAAGATGAAATTTATCCCCGCGGAGAAAAATCCGCTTTACAAACACGGTATCGCCGGTGACCCGAAGCATAATGGGGTTAGGAACACTTATTTTCCAAATAGGAAAGGGAGCTCGGTCATTCTATACCAGGATGCACATGTTAGGAGTGAAGACAAATTACCCGAAATCGAGCTAGATAATGGCTCAACTCGACAACCGCCTACATGTTGGGAGGATATATGCTACGCGATAGCCGAGGCGCACCATATGATATACATTGTGGGATGGTCTGTTTTCCATAAGGTTAAGCTGATTAGGGAACCCACGAAACCTTTGCCGCGAGGTGGGGACCTGATGCTTGGGGATTTATTGAAGTATAAGTCGCAGGAAGGGGTTCGAGTTCTGCTATTGGTTTGGGATGATAAGACTTCTCATGATAAATTCTTCATAAACACGGTATGATAGTAAGACATATTGTTGAATCTTGATGTTGTTGATCGTGTTTGTTACATTTTCCGTGGTCGATGAAGTTGCATTTTGTCTGGGCATGTTACTTTCGCAGCCCGAGGGAATGAGGATTGACTTTCATACCAGGCTGCATATTATAATACATAGGTGCTGAAATAAAGAATGTCAATTATTTTATTAGTGCAATGATAAGCTCAAATTAAAATTAATCTTTTTGTACATATCATGCTCTGTACTTATAACTTTAAGTATGTTTATCCAAAAGTTTTGACTTGAAGTCTTAACACTGACGTTTTATATGCTTTTTTCATATTTTTTATTGGCTTAGCACATCATGATGCTATTGAAAATGCTGGCTTGTATATAGTGTTTAACTGGTGATTCTTGATGAGACTGAAAGCTCAAAACTAGAGTATTTTCTGTTCTGTGATTAAGGACATTTTGCTCCCTGTTTGTAATGTGATTATATTTCATTAATAGATTTATAATATTTTATATATTTTTAGTAAAAGAAAACTGAATGTTTCGACTTGCATGCCTTCTCTTAATGAAAACCTGATACCGAACAGCAAAAATAACATATTTGGTTGAACGTCCTCGTATATGCTTTTGGCTATACACGGAAAGTGTCTTTCTTTCAATCCTCTTTTCAGTTTTATCATGTTAGAGACTGAGCTCAAAGAGTAGATATTTGGTACACAATAAATGGTGCTACTCACTTTAGTTCTTCCTATGCAGCATATGTCATGACAACTTGGATATTATATGCTTTGATTCTTTAAATAACCATTCCATATTTCCTGTAAGAAGTGCTTCCGTTAGTAGTAATCTACAGGGGATATTCACTCTCATGGATTAATGATGTATAGTTTGGTGTCTCTGGGTGCAGGGGGGAGTCATGCAAACTCATGATGAAGAGATAAAGAAGTTTTTCAAGCATTCATCAGTAATTTGTGTTCTGTCACCACGTTACGGAAGCAGTAAGCTAAGCTATATTAAACAGCAGGTAGAGTTTTACATTTTTTACTCATTTTTAATCGGAGGCGTCTTATTCGATTTTGTTATGCTTTAAGGTTCAATAAATAGGTTAACTTTTTATGGTGGATATCAAATAGTCCAAGTATTTTGAGATGCAACCCAACAGTGCATTTTGTAAGCATCTCTATGTTTTCTATAAAGAAGAAACTATCAAATCGAGAAAGAGATAGGACCATCGAACATGACATGGCTGTTGAGGTATAAGAAGCATTGTTGGAAAATAAATTAACCATTTTGCGTATTGTTCACCAGATGTTGACTAGCATTTTTGTCCTGCTACTAGTGAATGGTACGTGTGTATTCACATAAGTGATTTTGTGTATTTTAATTAAATTATTTTTGTAATGTAGATAACAATCAGAATTCTTATACACAAATATATCTAAGAAGAGACAATATTAAGATAAAGAAAAACATAAATATTACATTTTAGGTATAGATAATTACAAAAATATATAATCAATAATTTTAAAATTAAAAAAATGTAAATTACATTATTGTCTTTAAATTAAATGTTTGAGGGGGATTATGCAACATACATTATGTAAGTACAGCCTCTTTTATAATAGATATAGTTCTTCAACTTGTTTGCTGAGGTACTCTTGTAATCTTGCAACAGGTAGTTGGAAACTTGTTCACACACCATCAGAAATGTGTTATTATTGATACCCAAGCCCATGGTAATAATCGAAAAATTACTGCCTTTATAGGAGGTATTGACCTGTGCGATGGTCGTTATGATACACCCGAACATCGACTGTTTCGTGATCTTGAGACTGTTTTTAAGGATGATTTTCATCAGCCTACATTTCCTGTGAGTGGTTTATTCATGAGTGGCTACTGTTATTGCTGAACATACTTGTCTCTCTTCTTTGTATTGAATTTCAAAATCTGTGCTATGGTTGGCGTACGCAAGATTCATATATATCATGCAACTATGTTTCCCTCATTTCTGAGTTCATACAAGCTCAGCTGCATTATTCATTCTTCGATGATCTACAGTTTTAATTCTCCATTGATTAATTTTATCTTCCATCTCCACTTCTGATTCCATGATTAATTAGTATTACCTTCCGGTTATTGTGTCAAGAAAAAATAACACAGCCCTGTTTCTGTGTTTGGTTTAATAGTGGCAAAAAGTTGAAGTTAAATGTTTGTACAGATTTATCTCATCTTATTACTGCATTAACATACCTCAAATAAATCAGAGCAACTTTTCATGCTCACAACAGCTTACAGGAATAAAGGTAAATGAGTCAATGAAGATAGCTTGGAAATTTTCCACATCTAGATGATTGCTAGAAATTTTTTACGACAGCGATACTCACTTTGGCAAGCTCTCTCTATGAAAAATCACTTCGGCAAGACCATATGATCTATACAAGTTAAAAAAGAACATGATTGCCTAAGGCTGGAGGGACCATAATAGAGCTAGTTGCCTAGTTGGTTACATACAAGGAAAGGGACTTCCTGACTTTTCCTCAAATGCCTACTTTTGTCTTCCCTTCAGGTTTTAGATTAAGATTGATGGAAATCAAATGCGATTGTCACTAAGCATGAAAAAGGTTAGTATGTTGTATGATGCATCTATTATATTTATATAAAGTATCAATGATTTACATTTTGAGTGCTGTGTAAAACCTCCTATATTTTATAGATATGCTATCGATTACGAGGCTCATATATCATCTGGTATGCATGAGATTGCCCATGCAGCAGTCCATTTAGTTCTTTTTATGTGCTATGTCCCTCCCATTATCTGCTACAATATGAGACTGTTAAGTGACTCTGCAATAATTATCTTCTCACTTTATGTACTTAGGCAGGAACACAAGCTCCTAGGCAGCCATGGCATGACTTGCACTGCAGAATTGATGGGCCTGCTGCATATGATGTTCTTATAAATTTTGCCCAACGTTGGCGGAAATCAACAAAGTGGAGAGAATTTAGTTTACTTAAGAAAAAGATGTCCAATTGGAATGATGATGCTATGATAAAAATTGAGAGAATATCATGGATTTTAAGCCCTGCCCTTACTGTAACCAAGGATGGAACTTACAGGTATTCCCAGGAGGACGACCCTCAGCTGTATGTTTGTGGAGAAGAACACCCTGAAAATTGGCATGTTCAGGTTAAAATCCCTAGATTGGAAGAGTTCACATCTTATGTTTTGATAACATTGGTATGATGATTATTTGCCCTTTTTACTCCGTAGATTTTCCGATCCATTGATTCAGGGTCTCTCAAAGGCTTTCCCAAATTCTATGATGAAGCTGCGGAACAGGTTAAAAAAATTCCTCATGCTTTTGTCAATTGGCATATTTTCTTTATAAAACTGAAAAGAGTCTGGATATGTGTATTAATACGGGATTGGTTGATTTTCATGCTGTCAATTCATAATCTTGGTCTCCTTTTCTTCTTACATCTATCTGTTCGATTGCAGAACCTCGTTTGCGCCAAGAATTTGGTGATAGACAAAAGCATTCAAACAGCATATATTCAGGCAATAAGATCTGCTCAGCATTTTATCTATATTGAAAATCAGTACTTTCTTGGTTCTTCATATGTGTGGCCTTCATACAAAGATGCTGGTGAATATCAATTTCCTCAATTCCTTTCATTTATTTGATCTCTAGTTTCTACTTAATGTTTGGTTGAATTTGTACTAATGTGTATAATTCTCACATAACTTCAAGTAGGAACGATTAGGATCCACTTTAGTTTGTTGGATCTTCCGCATGTTAGAATGGATTGAGTAATGTTTGTAAATTCGGTAGAAAATGCTGTAATGTAAATGCTATTATTATGCACAATGATTATGTCTACATATTCTTGCAATCATATGACGAATAATATTTTCTTCTTCTTTCCTCTTTCTAAGTGCTAGTCTATCAGCATGTAAGTGATATTTTTCTCTCGCAACAAAATGGCAGGAGCTGATCATCTAATACCCGCTGAGTTGGCTATGAAAATTGCTGGTAAAATTAGAGCTAACGAGAGATTTGCTGTTTACGTTGTTATACCAATGTGGCCCGAGGGAAATCCCAGAGACAATGTTATGCAAGAAATTTTATTTTGGCAGGTGATTTGCAGTTTATATATTCTTGACAAATTTGCTCCTTGATGCACATATGAGGTTCAAAAGTATTCTTCTGCGTTTATGCTCTTGCGAATATATGCTTTATTTTGTCACATTTTTCAAAAATATGTATATTAGGATGTCCTTTGAATCTGTTTTTAGTCATAGAGGAGAACACGGAAAGCTTCTAAAAGAAGAAATGATGTTTGCTATTTTGTTCTATGATTTGTTAAAGACCTTGGTAATATATGGTGTTGGAAATGAATATCTTTGTGCATCTTTTAATCTTGTAATCAGCAAGCTGCGAGATTAATATCTGACAGTCGATAAATAGAAGTGAGGTCAGTTCTATTGATTGAATTATCCAGTTGTAATCTTTTAAGTGGCATTTTGTGATTTATTACGATGTAATCAAGTGTTTTTAAAATTCTCAGGTCATTAGATTGTGATCCTACATGTCTGTTTATACGACAGGGCCAAACAATGCAGATGATGTATCAATTTATTGCAAAAGAAATCAAATCAATGAAGCTCCAGAATTCATATCCACAAGACTATTTGAATTTCTACTGTCTAGGCAACCGGGAACATATTACAGGTCCTGGTGCTCAGGTCTCTGGAGATGCCTCTAAGGTTAGCATGAAAGTAGTTCTAAGCAGGAAATCTGATCCACGCGTAGGCTAATTTTAAGAAAATATTACAGCTTGGTTTCATGGAATAATGTTTATTATTCCATTGATTGTACTCTGAATGGAAGTTCACTGATAAGAGCATAAAATTGACTAGTTTTCCACTGGGTTGAGCTCGCTCTGAAGTAACAGAATATTAAGTAGAGTTTATAATCAACACTTCTAAATATGGGAAGATACATATACATATGTTTTGGATAGAAACAAATAAATATTATTGATTGGAGTAGAAAAAGGTACATGACATGATGAACACGGAAGCAGAAGAGCAAGATAATCTGAAGTGCAGTGGTCCGATCTCTAGCCAAATCAGACAATGTGAATGTTTAAGGATCTTTGTGAACAAAGGCCACTAAGCTACCCTAAATTTTGCTTATCATGGATTTTGCACAATACTCAAAGACTTATTTCTTCTAATCAAATAGACCAACAAAGACATACCATAGCATATAAACCCTTTTGTTAATGAAAGACAGATTGTGGCAACTGCTGTGCTTACAAATAGCACTGTTGTTCGTGATAAATTTAGACGAACTTCTAATATTGATGGTAGAGAATAAGAAGGAAAGTGAAAATGAGTGAAGAATCATGGAGACAGTGGTTGTCACTAAAAGCTCTGAAATTTGGAAAGACAAAAGAGAGTAAAAGATTCGGGGATTCATTCAAGACTTGGAATGGATTCCTGTAGTTAGTGCCTGTGATTTTCACTCTCGGGGATCGTCTATAACATAAACGCTCAAATGCCCACCATTGGCACGTGATAATGTGCCCACGGCTGATGTGTCAATAAATTAGAGGTGTTGAGAATAATTAAAAATATTCCCACAACCAATATTTCATTGGCACATCCGCACGTGCCCACAGTGGGCATTTGAGCATTTATGTCTTCCATAACAGGGCACTGTAATATCCTATTGCTGAATTATTGTCAACATTCTATCTAGCTTAGTGCTTGTTACGTCTAATATAATAGTGCCCTTTATGAGTTTTTTCTCTTAACATGCAATTTGACTCAGATTTCAGACTCGCAAAAGTTTCAGCGGTTCATGATTTATGTGCATGCCAAAGGGATGGTAGTGGATGATGAGTATGTCATAATAGGATCAGCCAATATAAATCAAAGATCAATGGCTGGCACAAAAGACTCAGAGATAGCAATGGGTGCATATCAGCCTCATCATACTTGGGCAAAGAAGCAGAAACATCCACATGGCCAGGTTTGTTTGCTTTTGAGAGCATTTCCCTGCTCTCAGCTCGTATATGGTTGTCAGATTAGTTACTCTCTTATAATTGTATGATCATCAGTATGCTCTTAAAAGAATTTATATTATTGTTTTTGTGTGTGTTTTATCACATGATAATCTTTAGCCTTGTAGCTGCATCTGTGTTGATACTTGAAACGACAGTTTATGACCTGCGGCTCCACGAAATGAATGTTATTGGTTTTCTAAATTAACACTGGTAGTCTTGAATTTCGACTAGTGTATGTCTGTCTCTCTTTATTGAAGGATAGTGTTGGACTTGGATGAGCTTGGGATGATCATTTGTGAAGCAGGCAAATTATAGCATATTTCTTCAACCTTGTTGCCCTGTCGATAGTTTTAATGCTCATGGTCATGGTATTGATGATGTTGTTGCATCTGAACTGTTATATTGGCAGATTTACGGATATAGAAAGTCACTGTGGGCAGAGCACCTTGGTGTGGTGGAAAATTGTTTTGAGGAGGCAGAGACATTGGAGTGTGTGAAGCGAGTGAATGAGGTTGCTGAGGATAATTGGAAGAGATTCGCGAGTGATGAGTTGAGAGATTTGCAAGGTCATCTTCTCAAATATCCAGTCTTAGTTGATGTGGATGGCAACGTAAACCCGCTGCCTGGACATGAGAACTTCCCTGATGTTGGGGGCAGAGTTCTCGGAGCTCATTCTCCTACCATACCCGATATTTTGACAACATGACCCCTGTTTGTATAAAATGATTGATTTCATATTTCCCACCCAATTCTTCTCTTTAGCTTTCTGTAAAGTGTGTGTATTGTGTTGTTTATGCTAAAATGTTCATATTCATTTACGAAATGCTCATTGTGGATATATTTTATGATGTCACGTCAACCAGAAACTATTTTGTTGAGCAGCTAGCACTCGAGTGAGTGACGACTCAGAGCACAGCCGCACGCTCCATGCCTTATTTCTCTCTATATACTAAATAACAAAAATTTTAAATCACTCTCTTTACCTCATAATGCCCTTAATTCACTCAGATTTATACTTCAATTTGCTTATACCCTCTTTCTTCCATTCTTCCAGAATAATCAATTATCAAGGATGCAATATAATAACAATCTAAAAGTGAAGGTTTAAATTGGTTGAGACGAGTTCCTCCATCACGTCTTCTTAACATATAATCAATTATATATCCCATTCATATCCATGGGAGAATATTTGAAAGATACGACTTATTTCTTACTTGTTATAAAAAAAAATTGGGTATTAGTTAAGCCCACCCAATGCATCCCTCCGGCTTTCCCGGAGCCTGGTTTGAGTTTTGCAATTTGAAGACGAAAAAACTGTCAAAAAAGAAGGTATTTTAGGTATTTAGAAATTCGATTTGAGATTTGGACACAGACTGGAAATGTGTTCGAAATTTTCATGCACCGGAGATTTTATATGTAGGAAAATGATTCACAGCAAAGCCATTTTGAAACCAGGAGATCGAACAAGTGAGGATAAAATAGTACATTCATTCCACAAACACAGACGTGTGTGTGGGTGCAGTAGAGCAGAGTGCAGAGCAGGTAGGGTTGTACGGAATAATAGGTTTGGCAATTGTTGTGTATTGTCATGTTCGGACACAGTTTCACATACCCTTCAATCCCATCCAAGCTTCTCCCTTCGCACCCAAATCCAACATCACTTCTTGTACCGCCAAAAAATAAAGAAAAAAAGCCAAGATGACTTCACATCTTCACCCATTTACAAATCTATTATACACAATGCTGTCACTTTTTCTTGTACAGACTCAACATGTGATATATAAAGTCATGGGAAAGATATTTGCTACTATACACCGAAGTGGTAGACTTGTATATACGCCTCTTGTCATCCCACAAGTAATGTTTCATTCCTAATCAATAAGATTATATTATGCTCATTAAAATTATATAAACTCATATACGTTGCTTGTTTATTGCATTTCATATTCTCTTCATCACCTTTTATGCGCCACATCAATTCTATTTTTTTTTTCACTTTCAGTAAGTTATACTTCATTTTAATTTTAAATCTTCAATTTAGCGACAAACAAATACAAAAATATAGTCAACTATTTTTAGATATGAATCTTCTCCCACGCAGTTGAGAAAGACTACTCCCAAATATCTGTTCCTTCTTTTCATTTTGTGAATCCACTTCAGAAATCTTGTTGTATCTTTTTTACTTGTTCATGCTTATTCCACTTTATTATTTTGAACTATAGTATAAGAAATGGACAATTCTATAACTTTTAGTATAAAACTACCATATTGCATGAGATTCACATATGACATGCGTCCTATTTATTTCCCATACTCAACATTTAGTAAACAGCCAACACTAAACAGTTAGATGGAGGATTAAATAAATTATAGAGATATATATAATGGAATTAGGTATCTAAAAAAAATAATTACATAATTGGAATACCAAACAATCTAATTGAATTAAATTGCGCGTCCACTCGCAACACAAGTGAAGTTTATGATCGTGATTATATTAGGATGTGGACATTACCATATCTATTTTAGAGTTTTTACTCTTTGGCAGAAAGTCACTCTAGTTTGAGCAATTTTAATTCTCCATCACACAGTTTTGTTTGTTTTTATTTGGGGACCGGAACGAGAGACTTCACATTCCTGTGAAGGGGGAATCCATTAAACATACCGATATTTTGTATTCTCCTAAGTAGTGTGTATCCATACCTTGAAATTCATTGACTGTAAGCACCAAATAAAAAATCACAGACCCTTCTTCCATTTTTTTCTCATCAATTTTTTTACTTTAGTTTAATTTTACATTGTTCGCCGGGGCAGATTATACTTTGGCTTTACTTCAGACTTCTATTTAGTAATAGATTGTTTGATTATATTATAATTATGAGAAGGTTTCCCGTTAAACTGCCTAATTATTTAGTTGGGTTTCAATTTAGGTTTTAAGAAGAGTATGAATTTGGGTTGGTGGAAATAAACTATTTAGACCCGCTTAAATCGTTTAGGCGGTCTAACGCAAGTTTTTGCTTAGAATTATATTACTCTTAAATGATAGATTTGAAGTGCTACGCCAAACTCTGAAATCCACCGTTTGATTGACAGGTATGGGAATCGATATTTGGAAATCATTCCTCGGTAGTTGGGAATCTTCAAAACCCTTGGGGAGGGATGGGTTTCACTTCATACCCAAATCTCATTACCCCTATTTCTTTTTTCCACCTTGGATGTTTGAGGTAGTAAAAAATGATAGATGTTTGATGAAGTATTGTGTAATATATTGGATGTTTGATGTAATATATTCGAAGAAAAAAGAATATGGCTATAATAATAATAATAAACAACATAAGAAAGGGTAGAATATTGACATAATGTTGTTACCCCAAATATCGAAACATTCTGCCCTGCTTCTCTGGAGTGCAGGCTGTTTGAAATCTAAATGTGGGCATCATCCACTTCTTCCTCTTCTTCTTTCTCTTCCACGTCGCTGTCATCCTCCACCTCCTCGTCTTCTCCCTCGCCGTACACCGCCTCTGGTCTCCGCCTCCCTAAAACCAGGGAAGAAGTCTGGAACGACATCTCCGATCTCCACCACCACTTCTCCTCCCGGGGAATGATCTTTCAGGACTTCTTCTCCAAAGATCCGCCGCCCACCGCCGTCCCATCTCCTCCCCCCACCATGCTCGCCTTGAACTCAGCCCCGCTGCTCTTCCAACAGAACCACCAGACTCGCCCCATGTTACACGTGCCCGCCGCCGCTTTTGATGCCGGAGGCCGGAAGAATGGGAGCGAGCGCCGCCATAAGCGTATGATCAAGAACCGAGAGTCTGCAGCTCGGTCGAGAGCCAGGAAGCAGGAAAGCATCCTCTTTTCTCGATTTTCTCATCTCGTGTTTGATTCCAGGAAATTAATCATAGTGGTTCGTGCAGGCTTATACGAATGAGTTAGAGCTTGAAGTTGCCCATTTGCTGGAAGAGAATGCGAAGCTCAGAAAACAGCAAGAACAGGTGAGTTTTCGTGTGAGTAAATGATGATGAGGAATTTCTTCAGACATAAACCTGTGTACGTACGTACAAATGATGAAGAATTTATAATTCTTTGATTATGAGATTTCAACATATATATGATTTTTCTTGTCAGTTTAACAGAGAAGCAGCTGCTGATAACAAGAAAATGAAGTCTCTCCATAGAACTTCTACAGCTCCATTTTGATGATGTTGGTTCGTTGCTGTATTTTGACGAAATACGTACCTGTAGCATTATATAAGGATGATTTTTTTGGGGGGAAGCCCCTTGCCTTGTTTTCTTAGTGTTATTGTTGTTGCTTATTTGTAACCATGAATATGTAATCTTTATGCATTTTACTGCCGGAACTCAAATTTACACTGAAGGGTTTTACTTTTACCATGAATATGTAATCTTGCTTGATTTTATTGACCCTTTTTTTCGGTTGATTATTGCTGCACTTATGTTGATTTGATGCTCTAATGCTCCTTCACCAGCTCTAGGGAAATTTTGTAGCCGTGTCTTAAATAAATGCATACTAAAATGAGGAAATAAATGAGGAAAAATTTTAGTTACAGCGGGACCCACGAGACAGCGACACCCCGTGGACCATGCCAATCCTTTACGTGCCCTATCTCATCAAGTTCCCAAGATATTAATATTTTCTTCATCAATCAGAATAATAAAGCCTGGTTTGATTTGATGCCGTGTGAAGTTTTTTCTCTCTTATCACTTTCAGTTTTGTTTTTACCAAATTGCTTTCCCAAGGGTGGAATAATTTGTGGTGGCCCTAGTTTTAGGTAGACCTAAACGAGACTTCCAGTATTATCGACATGGGTAGCAAAGAATTTTTCATATTTTGTAATAGCTCCATTTTGGGTTGCTAGATAAAAGATATATATTTTTATCAATTGATGAAAAGCTTCTCCACACAATATTTAATGTGGTAATATTTATTTTCAGCTATTTTTCATATTTCAATTATAATTAATGGGTGCTAGAGACATACTGGTAAAAAAAATGTAGTAATTGTAGTAGCAAAGTAATTTGACCCAATAAAAATTCAAAATGCATGAAGTTCAATCAATGAGGGCCCCGAAGAGGTGAATCATTCCGCTCGAAGAGCCCAAGAGATGACAACAAGTGCCCGATCAAGGGACGATATTTTTCCAAACTCGAAGGTTCGACAAGCACTATCAAATACTTACCAGAAGCAGTGTTCAAAAGCCATCCATAAACCCTTGAATGCCTATTTAAAACAACCCTCTAAGGTCTTACCCTGAATAGCTTTTGAGGACATACTCGAAGAAGTCCTCGAAGGCTTTCCAGAACAACGAAGGCACAACCAAACTTGCCTACGAAATATGATTCAAATGGTCCTCGAACAAGACCCTAAAGAATGAGGACTGAAGCATCAAACCTGCCAATCTTGTGATTACATGCGCTGACGTGTCGAAAGCTTTTGAAATTTATAAGAGTATGTGTACTGCATGAAGGAATCGTAGCACTGGGAGAGGGATGTCATTTTTAGGTATAAGTAGGTCGTTAGGATTAAAATATCAAAAGACATTCTCACACGCACTTGCACGCGCATTTTCAACTTTCTGTTTAAGAAATACAAGCCTGGAGTTGGCCTTAGAGCAATTGCCCATGGCTAAATCTTGTGTTCTCGTCGGATTCTCAGTGATTATCCATCATTTTTTCAGTTTTTGCTAATTTTTACTACAAAAAATTGACTATTTCACAATAATATTCTACACATAATCATATATCATAATTGGATTTAAGAAACTCAGTAAATATAAATAAAACTGAACAACAATATAAAAAATTAAAATTGAAAAAAGATATAAGCAAAACATAATAAAAGGCAAAAACTTGTGTTAGATCGCCTAAATAATTTAGGCGGATCTTAATAGTTTATTTCCACCAACCAAATACCCACATTGGATTCTAAATCCAAACTCATACACACCTTGAATTTTAAATTCAAACCCGCCTAAATCATTTAGACAGTCTAACAGGGGACCTTCTCTAATAAAAATTCAGTATTTAACCTAGAGCGTAATACAAAGATGTAACGGTTTTTGCCCCAAGTTTTGCTATAGACCAAATCTAACATGACACGTCATTCCTTCATTGTA
>AYJT01004915.1:0-11346 GCA_001278415.1 Ocimum tenuiflorum | reverse complement strand
TTCCGCCGCTCCGTACGCCTCCGCGCCGCCCGTGGCCACATCGCCGCCTGATTACTCTTATCTCTCCCTCCCTCCGAACCCTGCTCGCGTTCCTAACCCTCCACAATATTCTTTCCCTCACCTACAAGATTCTTCGCAGAATCATCATTTATACCGTCATAACCAGCCCCCTATTAATTTTGATTATGATCAGGGAAATAGCAACCCTAATCCCGAACATGCGTATGATCCGACTTACTCGTTGAATTCGTATTCGTATGGCCCTTCTACTGTTCCATATAACGAGAATTCATACGAGAACAGCCTGAATCGTGGTGGGGATCAGCGGATTTATGATGATGGGGTTTACAAGTATAATGGTGGACCGGTGGATCCTTCTTATGGTGGGAAGGTAGCACTATCATCGGACTCCAGAGGTGGTAATGGGGTTATGTTTGATGATTATGGGAGACCGATTATTCATGGAGGGGAAGAACGGAATGATGTAGGAAGTTATTCGCCTAAGATTGTCAGGGCAGTGCCTAAGTTGGAGGATTCGGTGGATATTAAGAGTGGTGTTCAGAAGTTTCGTGTTAAGGTGTTGTCCGAAGGTTACGGTCAATCTGATATGGACGTTCTCTGTCAGGTTGATAGATATCATTTACTGCTGATTCTGTTGTATGCTTATTATTTAAAATTTGATAATGAATTGGTTTTTTCGTTTTTTTGTCACTTAATAAGGATAAAGATTTGCAGTTTCCATTGTCTAGTTTATTTGGTTGCTGCAGCTGTCTTTAGTAGAAGATGAGCATAATGCGGAATACATCATGGGCTTCGGTTTTTGTTGATGATTTCCGAAGCCCTACCATCATTGATGGATATTTTGATGATTCCATCAACTGACAATTGCGTTTTGAATTACTTTAGGTTGGGCTGGACGGGATACGTTTTCTGGATCCAGCAACTAGTCGGATGCTAAAGATATATCCACTTGACACGGTTACCAGATGGGAGGTAAGCTCTGATAGCTGCATATGATATTCAAATGCGTTTTTCAGTTTTCTATCTGAAGAGATTTCATTAGGCTTTTTTTGTTACTCCAGGTCTTGGATTCATATATCTTTGCATTTTGGGCCAAAACCAGTGTTGATCCTGAACCTAGGCGGATTAGGCTAAAGTCAAATAGTTATACCACAAGCAATATTCTGGATACAGTTACAGCAGCAAGCATACAGGTTGGGCTTGGGAGATATTCAATTTCTTACTATTTCTCTTGTTGCAGTTCTTTCTTCGATTCCTGAGTGCTAGTCATGCTTGTAACACTTCGCAGACTATTAGTATAATACAATTAGAATGTAAAACTACCCTTTACTTGTTCAGACATCTTCCTTAATGTAAAAAGTTCTGATGTTGTTATTGAGTCCTCGTTCTGGATTACACTATGATGGTGCTAACGCTAGCAACCTGTGTAGCAGTTACTTTATGACGGCTTAGTGTCCTTCCTAATGACTCAAAATCTGGCAAGTTCATGATATGCAGCATGCATCAGTACTGATGATGCTTTGTTTGGTCTTCCTTCCATTTGTGGTTTTAGCGCATGTTTGGTTAGCAACTCAGCTGCCATTACAAGTGCATATTTGTGAAACAATGTATATTCTGTAGTATGGTATTGCAGTAGTTTTTATCTGTATGGTTATTAACTAAAATATGATTATTTGAAATCAATTAAAATCATTGTTACTCAGTATTCGTTTCATATATGCAGTCCAAGGAGATAGACTCAGGCAGTACTCCTCCAAATGTAGTTAAGGGTACTGACCAATCTTCAGAGAAGAAAAAGGGACTTATTGATTGGAGGAACTTGATAAAGCCAATGAATGAGGAGAAGGATCACTGGGTCAGATAACGTTTCTTAATTTATTGTATGGTTAAATTTACATTCAGTATGATATTTGTAACTTATTGTTGTACATCTCATATATAGGTCCCAGACGAAGCAGTAGCCAAGTGCACAGCTTGTGCTGCGGATTTTAGTGCTTTTAATCGAAAGGTTTGCATTTGGTTTTATGGTTTCTTGTTCCAATTGACCTCAACCTTTTTCAATTTTTTAGGATAACTTATTTAACTGTTGCAGTTTTTAGTTTTTATAGTTCTAATGAAATTCAGTTGTAGTTGCCAAAACTGGAAACGGTTGTAGAAGACCGTTATAAAAATTAGTTATTCGTGGAGAAGTTCCAAAAGGAGATGAGAGTTTTGGTTCATTTGTTGGTAGTTTTTTACTGTAATGATTGGGATGCAGAGTCAATCTGATAAATATGTGAAGACCTTGAAACACTTTACCTCCTTTTGAACACGTTGCAAAAATTCCAACTTTATATCTTAAACTGGTAAAATCATCTGGCTATCTTTTTTAATTTTTTTAAAGGAAAAAAAAGAAGTGCATTAAGTTTGCCTTAAATGAGAACTTACTTTCCAGGTTTTCATGATTGCTGAGTTTCTAGGATTATGAAATTACACAATCTTAGAAAGTACCAGTAAGATATATGAATGATAGCTGTAATCCGCATTGTAATCTGAATATATGATTATGTCATGTATTTTTTCTATTACTGTTTGCTAATGCTATTGTTATCTGCATCAAAGAACTTAATACCTCTTCTCACTGCCTATTATCTTACTTTTGGGGGTATGTCAATACATGTCATCAGCATCACTGTCGAAACTGTGGGGATATTTTCTGTGACAAGTGCACGCAAGGGAGAATCGCCCTCACTGCAGATGAGAACGCTCAGCCAGTTCGAGTTTGTGACCGATGCATGGTATGTGCCATCTTATCGAGATCCTTTATTTTTATAGCTGCAACATTGATTGAGATGTAGTAACTGTTTTATTAAATGTCTCAGGTACATCTTGTTTCTGAAAAGAAGCATTGTCTGCATTGTCTCTTACAGATGTTCTTTTATTTTTAGCATCAGTTTTGCTGAATCTTTTTACTGTATTCCATAGTTCCTTGTATAAATTTTTGTGTTTCTTCCTCAAAATGCGATCTTTTTATGAAGCATCAAATTTGCATAGTTTGTCTCCTACCGAAGACAATTATTATTAAGAGATTCCTACACCCAATGCTAGTTTTCTCTCTTCAGGAGAAAACTCCTGCATACCATGTTTGTGTGGCTTGCAAATGGCTGATTTATGAGATCTGTTAATAATTGAACAAAATCTATTTAGTTCGTCATATAATTGAAAATTTGAATAGTTTGACAACTGGAAATTTGCAAATAATTTACCTAATTTAAAGTTTTTCTCTTGCCATGTCCTTTCCTTCTCTGTATCCTTTTGTTTTTACTCTTGATTTGTAGCTTATTTTTTGTGAATGGAAGAAGAGTTGAGTTTGATTTTTGCATCAACTACTTCTATGGATTTTGTTTATGGTAAGCTTGCATGAATTAAGCATTTCATGTTTCTACATTTTCTCGTTTTTCAGGCTGAGGCAACACAAAGACTCAGCAATAAGACAGTACCTGATAGAGGTGCACGATTGCAGAGCCATGAGGATCTTGCTAGAAAAATTCAGGTAAGGCGAATGAATAAATTCAGCTTCATCAGTAATTTCATCTCCCACAAGATGTGATTCATAACTGAACCCATGATTTTTCTTATGGAGGATTTGGAGTTACAGAAATTATACTGCATTTTGATTTACCAGTGATATGAACAGAAAATAGAAGATATTTACACACATTTGCCAAACCCAATAGTAGTGCAAATATTGGTGTCCTGCACCTTTCTTCTAAACCAAGTGTGTTGATCTAGAAGAGCTTAAGCATTCATATTTGTTTGCACACCGCATATATCTGTTTTATACACAAAAGTGACCTAAATACCGTTAGCTTTGAGGAAACCTTGCCATGCATTAAGACAATATATTCTTGACCTTGTTGCTAACTTCTTGTTAATATTCAGATAAATCATATTAATGTTTGTTTTTTGACTTTAAAAGTAAGGGCATCTTAGTGAATATGGTGAGTGATGTCTGAGATGCTTTGCCGGTGCCCTATTGATCTAGACAATTTGCATGTCTCATGTATATTTATTCTTGAATTTCAGTTCATCATATTCCATTTTGATGTTTTTGATGAATATATAAGGTTATTGTAATTCGAATTTGGGAGATTGCATTTTTAATGTATTGTTTATGTGTCTGATAATCCAGGATTTCTGATTTGCCATGTGATTGATGTTTTCTGTTACAGGAGGAGATGGAGAAAAACCGCAAGACAGGTGATGATGCAAACTGAATGTCTGCTTTTGCATTCATATGTTGATATTCCTGTATTTTTATAAACTGTTTCCTGTCAGCTTAAAGTGAATTTATAGTTACAGGAGTGAAGCCCGAATCCTCTAGCAGAAGAATGCGAGAAGTTGCCTGTCCAACCTGCACAGTCCATTTACAGGTTTTATTTTCCGTTTATCTAAAATCAAGTGTAATTTTTTTTAGTCCAATCTTTTGAAAAAAGCAGTGGAGATATATTGTGGAGTTTGTTGGGGTTTTGCTTGCAGGTCCAGGTTCCGGCATCTGGTTCTGAAACCATAGAATGCAGTGTGTGCAAGCATCCATTCCTTGTTGGTGCTTACTGATGTGCGGCTTTACGTACCTCCTTTCATTTGTTCAATGCTATATTGTAAATGATAATATTTCATATGTATAAAGTTTGATGATGACTACATTGTATTAATCTATTGAAGGCCGTTGAAATACATTGTCATAGTTATATTGGATTTCAACAACGCATTTTTAGTTAATTTAATGTTCTTATTTTGATTCTGACCAGCTGACTTTAGCTCGCCGGAAACTGAAATGTCTCCCTCCACACTTAAGTTCCTTAAAGCTGATAAACGTCTTGGTTAAAACTCTGTACAAACGTCTACTGTAATATATTATTAAACCAACAAAAGACCTTTTCCTAATCTTTCGTAGCATCACAGAATAACTACAACCCTAAAGCTTATCTACCTGCTACTATTACACATAAAACGCGATATGCTATACACCACGAGGAGACTCAACGAAGTTTGTTCTGAGCCACAGCTTGGCACAATTCGTCCTCATAAAACAACACTCTGTTGGAAGCCAACGACTTGCATATGGGCTTCTGAATAACCGACGGCACCAAAGAAAATTTCGAATCCTGGAACAGAACAGCCGCAACTTGCCTCATCTCAGCAAACTTTAAACGAGAGGGAGGGCGAGGGCCATGCTTAGGTGCCTTAGGGGTGTGTGGACTCGCAATCAGCATTCCTTTTTCACCTCCCCTGCTGCAGTTAACATGCTTAGATCCGGTTACATATTATATAATCTATATAAGAGCCTATGATGGGAACTTGAGAGTTTACCTCATGAAAGGCCAGTGCTCAGTTGCTCTTGGAGTCACTGTATTTAGCATCTCTTGCCTCGATCTATCCGGAGTAGTGTAATTAAAGTGGAACTGTCTTGCTATAACAACCTTTTCCAATCCAGTAAGGGTTGGTTGTGTTACAATTTTATACTTACAATCGACAACAAAAATGAACACGGGAAAGGGAAGTAAAACTTACTGCTTTCCTGATTTTCTGAGAGACATGGAAAACTGCTCTGAGTTGATCATGGTGCAGGTGGCAAAGTATTTTTACCTTAACAATAGAAAAAGAATGGATCAGACATAAATCTCCACGTTTTGGACAAGGAAACAGGAAACTAGGAAAAATGCAAAGTATGCCATCAGTAATCAGCAGCAAGCTACAAAGACCAACTAGATGGTGCCTCCAATCATCTGCTCAATCTAACTTATTGAGTGAGGGATATGGAGACTAGGACATTAGCCTTATATTCTATAAAATTTTTGATATGCTTAAACAAGCAGCAGACAATACACTCTGAACAACTTTTATCTAGGAAATAGTTCGACTAAGCAACTTTATCTCATCGTTTACCCGTGACTAATAGTGATAATTACAAACAAAAAAGAGAGCTGTAAGAAAACGCCATATCGAAAGACCAGAATACGTGTTCTGCTGGAATGAAATTGTTCACCTAAAGTTCAAACTGACAGTTTATATTTGAGCACTGCAAACTACATGCTCATCCCTGAGAGTTCAATGCAACAAATAACTGTAGATCATTGATACAAGAATAAATCAAAAGTATGTGCTTTCCATCTCAATGAAAAACCTAAAATAAAGATTTGGAAAACAGCAAACACCAGTTTAAAGAACTGCAAGGATAAACGCCTCAATGGAATAATTAAGCTGGGATTGAAAAGCTCAATACCAGTAAATCAAGGGGGAGAGATTCAAGCCTTGACTCATAGTCAAGTTTCTCAGCTCGAGGGGTCTTCGGGGTGTTCCCTAGATTATTTGGACTGAACAAATCAGATGCACCGACTGCAGAACCATACTGAAACCTTACAGGTGATGAAAGCGTGGGACTCTGATCAGTGGTTTTGTGCTGATGAGCATCAGGATCGCATACTGCCGTCTGCTTTCCATTTAACACAGCAACTCTTTTCTTCCCAAGATCCGTACAAGATTTTGAACCGGAGGCCCTGCTGTCCCGGAGCTGTGCGAGAGCTCCAGGCTTCAAATATTTATTTTTGGCGTTCCTTAGCCGCTTTTTATGCCTACCATTCTTCGGTTGCTTTTCTGTTGGAGACACTTTCCCCATGATGTCTTCTCTCTTCGCCAAATGAAAAAAAAAATACCTTTTCACCCAGAATTTGGAGCTTTTAGTATGTTACCTGAAGCAAAATATGCCATTTAAAATCATCAAATTGAATCCAAAAGGTGAATATATCAGAACTGCAACAACTCAGAGGGCACAACCAAAAAAATTGAAGTATGACTGTGTGGTACGAGCATTCACAATCAATCCCTAAAAACACTATCGATCAAATTTTTACTCCATTAAGAACAAAGTTCAATTAGGCAGCAGAGGTAAACACAAAATCACATGAGGTAAAAATGAGTATCGAACAAAGCACGTGAAAACCACAGCTAATTGAGACCACGAACCTTCGTCAGCAGCGAAGAATCGTCGAAACGGCAGCAGAAAAGTAAGCCGCAGAGAGAGAGGGGGGAGGAGGAGGGAAATGGTAGGAAGTAAAAGGCGGGCTAGGGTTTGGAGAGTAGGGGAAAAGGAGGAATTTTGAATGGAGTTTGGATAGGGGATTTGCCCGCCAATATTTGGAGCAACAGTTACCTAAATTGGCCACCTGGCACGTTGTGATTGGATATAGACGTGCGTGTGCTCCCTGGCAGAGAATCCTATGCAAATGTAGTATTTATTTCTCTCCATTCGTCCATGCATAAATTTAGGATTCTCACTGGCCCCCACTGCTTATTATTTGTCATTCATTTATTTCCTATCTTTTCAATTTAATTTCCTTTTTTTGTTTCTCTGAGTTAAAGGAATTAAATTTCGTACAGCAACGTTTCAGATTATTTTTCAATCAATCGTAATTATTAAATAAATTATTACTCTTTTTTGTTCTGTCAAATTCAGATGCTGTCAAATAATATTTTGCAACCAGATTTCAACTCCCAAAAATAATATAATGCTACCCTGTCTCAATCTTCAATTAAAAATATATGGGTTGGTGTTTATGCTGATTTAATTGCGCTCCACCACCCCCGCCTCTCATCGCGCCACTGGATTTGGTCTCCAACAAATAAATACACTGAGATTACGAATAAAAAATGTCTGTGTGGGTTGGGCCACCAGGCTTTCATCTTTATACCCTTTTGGGCCAGACCTAAACATTGAAGGGCCGAAGGTCCACATGCAACAATAAAAATATAATGATGGGTCCCCGTTTTTCTCTCTACAACCTCCACAATTAATTAATGTAAAATTATCTTTTAAACTTAACAATTCTGCCGAATACCCCTACCCAGCACCCAACGGAATTACCCCACAACGCCCTATGCTGACCGGCGTCAATGGACTCCTGGGAGGTATAGACTGAAGGCAACGGCCTCGGAAATTTTTTTCCGGCTATCCCTCAATATTCCGGCAATGAATTCAAACAATGACTTTTAATGATGCTGGTATTTGTCTCTCAACCACCATCTCTCTATTCACAATTCTGCTTTTCCGGCAATGGTACTCGGATAGATAGATTTGGATTAAGATTCTTCTAAATTGATGGATGATGTTGGTGAAGAAGAAAATATTGATTTTGGGCAATGTGATGGTCTTCTCTTCTTCTCCTTCTGACTTTGACCCTCTCTCTCTATCTCTCTCCCATCTTCTATGAACAGCAAAAGGTTTGAATCAATGGGGAAAAGTGACGGGAATCAAATCCATTCAACACAACACAGATATGTCGATT
Source organism: Ocimum tenuiflorum (assembly GCA_001278415.1). Taxonomy (NCBI): domain Eukaryota; kingdom Viridiplantae; phylum Streptophyta; class Magnoliopsida; order Lamiales; family Lamiaceae; genus Ocimum; species Ocimum tenuiflorum. Next base: position 3,001 of record AYJT01004915.1, on the reverse strand, counting down.
AATAAAAGTAAGAAGATTTTGGAGAGTCCCGGAGATTGTATGTTCTGTATATTTGTTTATTTAAGCCATTAAACCCACCATAGTAACTCTCCCAACTTCTGTGTTTTTGTCCATGAGAGTTCAGTTATAGAAGCCGGAGCCATACCCGAATTGAAGGTCTTCCATGGAGCTGGGGGTGTAGAAAGAAAAGGATGAAAAAGATGAAAAAAAGAAAAATTAAATGTTGGGGTTGAGAGGGTAAAAATGTCTACTTAAAAATTATTTTATTATTAATTAATTGTGAGGGATTGTAGAGAGAAAAATGAGTTCCAAATAAAATCACCCTAAATATATTAATAGGAGTGGTCAAGTGTCCCTTTGTATCATCACGAATCATGCGTGAATTGCATTTTACATTAGCGTGCACATATAGTCGTTTAATATTTGAACTTAAATTTCGGATAATAACTCAATCTCGACAGCAAAGTAATCTACACTGATCAAAATTAATAATTGTTTTATGAAAAGGCGAGCTAAATTAATCACCTCAAAGTTATTATAATTGTTATTTTTTTTGGTAAAATGAAGGATGTGACCAAACTCGACTAGAATCGATCAATGAAGCGCCACGCCCATCATATCATAATTAATCCACGACCTCGGATTGTTCGGGAGGATCACCTCAAAGTTATTACTAATGTATTACATGTGATATCATTTTGACAAATACAGGGACGAATTTAGGCATCTTGCTCAATTATGTCGAATCCGACCTTTCTCATGTACCAACCTCACCTCTCAACGTCGCACAAAATGATAAAAATAATTTATCCATATTCCCTATTTGGAAATTTTCTTACTTAAATATCATAGGCCCAATTTGAAAATGGCTACTCTCACTATCTTATATGTAAAAATAGTCATATCTATAATAACATCTACAATATAGTCAAATTGTCTAAAATATCCTTACTTTATGTCTTGTTTCTGAAAAATTGTCCTTTTTTCTGAAAAAAATCAGTCTTCCTCGTATTCATCCTTCATTTAATTCAAAAAGTTGACCAACATTTTGAATGTCTTGAGAATGACAAATATTGTGGTAATTCATTATCATATTCCTCACAATTATTACATTACTTACGGTTGTGGAAATGATAAAATCCAAATTCTGAAAAAAAAAAAACAAAAGAAAAAACCTGAAATAAATAATTGTGAATTATGTGATAATGAACTGAAATTTATCCTCTTTTATTAAAATTTTTATGATAAGGAATTCAAATTTCATGATAAGGAATGATATTTGCGATAAGGATACTGTAAATTTTAAGTTGAGGTGATAAGTAATTATTTTTAAATGCATTTTATTGATAAGGAAGTCAAATAAAGAATTAATATTTTTCATTTTTTTGTCGAGTTTTGTGTTCTGGAATTCGAAATTTTATTTGTGTTCAGTCATTTGAAATTTTAATTTGTATATTATGACGATAATGATTAAATATGGCGATAAGGAATACGATTTGTGCATTACTTATCTTAAAAAAAATAAAATAAAAAATTGTAAGCAATTACTTATCGGCTAAGATGATTCCTTACCGAATTCCTTATAATCATAAACATTCCTTACAGGCGAAAACAATTTAACTTTAAAAAAAGTGAAATTTTGTGAGTTGCTTATCGGCTAAAATAGGTATTCCTTATCAGTTTTCTTACCGTCACAATAAGTCCTTATTTGCGAAAATAATTTAAATATAAAAAAAAAATTGAATTTTTCTGAGTTACTTATCGGCTAAAATAAGTTTTTCATACCGTGTTCCTTACCGTCATAATATTTCCTTATCTGCGAAAACAATTTAAATTAAAAAAAAATGAAAATTTGTGCGCTACTTATCGGCTAAAATAATTATTCCTTACTATGTTCCTTACCGTCATCATTATTCCTTATCGGCGAAAATAATTTAATGTTTTAAAAAAAATGAAATTTTGTGAGTTACTTATCGTCTAAAATAGGTATTCCTTACCATGTTCCTTACCGTCAAAGGTATTACTTACCGTCAAATTAAAATAAAAAATAAAAAAATTCAGATGATATTCATTACAGTGTTGACCACATTCCTTACCCTAATCAATATAAAAGCAGTCGAAGGGTACTGCCTCCCTCAGTACTTACCGACCCAGCACCGAAAATCCTCCCCAAAAACCTCCAAAAATTCTGGCAAACATTTTCCGACGGTCCAACGGCGGCGATGGAAGATTTTGGAGAATCCTCTGCACAAGTAAGTAATTTTCCCCCTATTTTTTTACTGTATTTTAAAATGTACTTTTGACGGTATTTTTAGGGTATTTTTTGGCTGAAATTTTGGACTGTAATTTTGACTATAATTTTTCCGTAATGTGATATACTGTAATTTTGAATGTAAATTGACTGCGAATTTTTACCATATTGAATTTTTTCTGAAATATTGGACTGAAATATATGATGATATTGAATTTTTTCTGTATTGCGAATTTTATTCTATTTTTAATGTTTATTTTTTATGATATTTATAAAAAAACACTTATGATTAGTTTCACAAATTATTTTATGCAGCCTGCTTGGATTAGACTTGAAACTCGCCGAATGAAACCAAAAATAAATTTAAATGTCCGTTTTAAGATTATACATGATATTGTTAAGACTTTGAATGATGTGGGTGGTTCAGAATTGGTAGAACAAATTCGTGAGGGGTGTTTTGGTAGGTTTTTAGGTTGGAATGATGTGAAGTGTAGCGTAACTCAAGGTTTTTTTTAGCTTTTAATTTTCGAAATTCAGGCCCTCTCTGAAAATCAGTTGTGGTTTAGGATAGGTAGTTCCGACCTTCGTTTTTCTGCTTCAGAATATGCCCTTGTCTTGGGACTTAGTTTCGGAACATCGAATTTTAACCCAATGGGGTATAGTGATGCATCGGTCAATGATTTTTTCAGTAGAGTTTGTGGCCGGAAGTTATTGAAAGGTAGTAGTTACTAGTGATTTTTGAGAATAATA
>AYJT01004907.1:0-10313 GCA_001278415.1 Ocimum tenuiflorum | reverse complement strand
AAAAAAAAAAGAAAATCAAACTCTTTGCTCATATATACATAGAGTCCGACGTAGAATTTCGGTAAGATAAATTATTTCTCTTAGTTACTTAATTATTTTTATAGTATACTCACAAAAATATTGTTTACTTTAGGAATTGAGCAAAAGGAAGGTGAAGCTAACAAGACTATAAATTACTCAAATATCAATATTGAGGTAATATACTTTATTTTTATGAAGTATATGCTAGATTGTATATTGTAACATAAGCATGCTAGTCGAAATATAAAGCATGTATTACACTATTAGAGATGAGATTAGAAAATTTCTGAATTTAGATTGAGTACCTCATTGTGACGTTACATAATAAGACTACAAGTGTAGCTCTATATTATGCTAAACGTGATTGATAATAATTTATTAATCGACATGATGTTAGAGCTACCCTGTATTTCTACTATTTAATCGACCTTGTTTACTTCGCGAACTTATAAAAGTTCGTACTAGGTAGATTTGAATTATCCTGATAGGATAATTCTTGATTATTGAAGGAATCGAGAAAAAGGATCTGGATAGAATACTAAGTCACTGCTCCTTGAGCTTCCATAGAGGTGGGCTTTCTTACCATAACTGAAAATGTGATTTCGAGCTTTATGCCCTGCTTTTTTGAATAAATTGTGAAAGCATGTTTTGTTTTAAAATGATTGTCATGGCCGAAAAATGTTTTATGAATTCCTATCTATCCTTTGATTGGGTTCTAATCGGGGAAGTATCAGGATCTGAGCCCTAACGCGACCAAATGCCCTATAAGCCTTTCGATCAGGGGTTAAACTGAAAAACCGATTCGGGTCTTAACATTGAAAAAGATGCTAAGATTAGTGCAATTGTGATGTTGGTCAGTGAGGACGTATTCCTACTGAGCCTAGCATCGTGGCCAGTGAAGGAGGCCTCCTTTCTGGTTCACCAAAGCAGATAGTGTAATTACTTAACTGGTGATGTGATGAAAACGCTATGCATAGCTACTTAAATTTTTTGTGCGCATAAGTTTGCTTTCTAAAAATCCTCGTTCGTCACCAATGTGGATGGCATGATATATCAATCTATCTATGTATGTTTGGCTTGTGTTCACTGAGTACATTGTACTCAGCCCTGCATGTATTTCTAAATGTGCAGGTTGAGAAGCTGATTGGAATGGAAGTTGCTGAATAACTTTTGTTGTACATCTGAAGTTTGAGATACATATCTTCACATATGTGTCTCACTATGTCTATTTCCACTGTGTTCTAGAAACTCTGATAGTAGTTTTGAATCTAAAATAAATGTTTTGTACACCATACAATCTGTTGAACCTCCTTTTTGACCGTCAAATATCCTTATCTGACTCAAGTTATAAACGAAAGTTGAAATTTTTTTGGAAATACTTCATTAAACTCTTTACCTTCCTCCAAAGGTTTATTTCCCCCACATTGTGTCTGGGCGGTCCGGTGTCTTTGGGAGGCCGAGGCGTGACAGTATAAATATGTGGATTAAATTCCTGAATTCCATTTTAAAAATATTAATGACAAACTTTAACTTGAGTTGAAATTACTCCGATATAAATTAAATTCATCCAAAAACTAATTTAATAACTATAAATAGTAGAAACTAACAAAATTTAAATAATAAATATTAACGAACCTATAATTAACACATCAAACAATATAAATTTAAAATTTTAAGAGAGGCTCCATTTTTCTTTCGGAAAAGTGCATGACACAATTTTCAGAAAAATGATCCTCTTCAAAATAAATTCGAAATGCATCTCTATTTTTTCTCTTTCCCTAACTAAAAATGTATAAACGAATGAATTCTCAACAATTTTCAACTTACTTCACTTTTTGTAAGATACAAAATCCAACAAAATTGGAGTAGAAAAAAGAGAAATATTCAAGTAAATAATAAATTAAATTACATATATGTTGAGAAAATATATTAACAAAAAAATATGCTTTTATCATTTTTAAAAGTTTTGTTTGATTTCAAACCTCTTAACGGAATAGCGAACCATTTTTTATAAACAAATATAGGAATAGTCTATACCTGATAACCGACCCCCCTCAGTATGGGCCCACCACTTAAAAACAGTTTTTTAAATTGAAGAGGCGTAATGAATATGTGGAGGCGAGGGGCTACAGTCTTCTTCGCCTTATATTTTTAATTTTCAACTTTGCTTATAGCCCCACCTCCTCTGTTTCTCTCCAAATCTAGCAACCACCCCCACCCATGCTTCCCTTTATATCCGCCAACCAACATAATATGCAAAACAAAAATCTCAATTTCTCACAAGATTTTGTTTGTGCACGATGTGTCCGGTGTAAACTCATAACATAACTTTCTTGTACAAAAATTGGAATAAAATATCCTAAATTTCCTGAAAGAAACCTGATTGGACATCTTGTCTGTGGGCTTAGGTTTTGTCTTTGTTTTTTATTGTTTCCGTTTAGTTAAAAAGGTTGCATCGTTGATCAAAATATTTTGCTTATGACCATTTTGTTAAAGAGATGACATTTACTTCCACGGGACCACGGGTGCTATCATCTCATCTTCACTCAAACATGATTGTCATTGATATTTATATTTTGGTTTAGATTTTAAAGTGGCTGAGATACCATTGTTCATAAAATACCTAGCCAGTTGTGTTGTGGTGGTCCTTAAGTGCTTTTATGGCCAAGAAGTATTATAACTCCATCGAGTAGGTCTCTTACCTGTTTTTTTGTGGCTACAGTTTATTCAAACCGAAATTCTTGTCATCTATACAAATTTCTGTAATAAAAAATAAATTAAAAATTATTCATATAACTGTATAGTTTGGCCAGAAACAAGTGCAGAGCATTAGTTGTTGTGGGATCCGGTCCATATATTGTTGTAGATGAAGAGATAATTAGTTGTGTACGTCTTATTCTATCAATAACTAAGCCAATCAATTGGTTGTTTTGATGTCCGCTTATTATCCAATTGCTCACGCTCTTCCTAGGGATAAAGAATATAATATTATAATAAGTTTTAATCTTACTATTCGCATTATAATTTGTACACCATGATCTGATTTCAATAAAAAAAAATGTTTAATCACTTGCATTCCAAGACGGATAGGCTGCTCGCCCTGTACCACTATATCCGGAGGTAATTATTGCATTTATGTCATATTGTTGATCCCAAATCAGTGAATATAACGTTGCGGAAGCGTTACTCAATGATACAGTTATGGAAAATGATGAGCCCAAATTTTAATTTCAGCTGACTTGTTAATGAAATGTGATTGTTTAATCGAGTAGGTTTTAGGATTTATTCTCAGTTATACTCCAGCTACAAAGAGGTAATTGGATTTCACACACTTGACAAGAATTTAAATAAAGATGCAAATGACACAAATATTATAGAGGTTCAGATTAAACAATCCTACGTCTTCTCTTCCTCTAGGTAAAGGGAATTCACTAATCCTTCTCGTACACGGTGTATTAACACGGTTTATACTAGAAACTCTTTTAAAACGGGGGATCTCTTCTATCCTCGATTGCAGGCACAGCTGATCTTCGAAGCTTTACCGGATCCACTCCGAGGCTTCTTGATCTGTGAGTGAAGGTTTTAGTTTCCTTCGTGAACTTGGATTGGGTTTGGTAGTTGTTCTTTGATAAGGTATATCTAAGAACCTTCTCGGTATACTTAGCTGAGAGCTTGGAATCACCGGGTTGTCTCGAGTTGGAAACTCGAAAAACTTTAGGTGCTTGGAAGAAGGAGTGAGCAGATAGATGTTAGACGACTTAGAGCAGAATGAGATTCAATTGTCGTCTCTCTTCTTTTAACTCCACTATTTATACTCGTTGGATTTGAATAGTAGTCGTTGAGAGGTAATTGGAAAGCATGGGTTGAATAGTTAAATTTGTCGTCAGAGCAATAGAGCCGTTGTTGTACTTGCAACTAGCTTTTTCAGAAATTTATCCACCAGTCCAACAGCTTTTGGCTATGGAGCGTTGGATAATACCTACTATCAGAATAATTTTTCAGGAAATATTCCGAAAGTCAACTCAGAATATTCCCCTTTTATCTCAGTTCTCTAAAAGACAATGGGGTTGATCTGCTGACTTGATAGAGAAAGATTTCTCGAATGTTAGTTCTCTTTTTGGAAGTCAGCTTTGGAGTCAATCTTGTGTTTAAGCTCAGTTGTTAGTTCAGAGCGAACTGCAACTAGATTCTTTTCATAATTGAGGAGATTCAGCTAAAAACCTCACAGCTGGGGTGACGCAACTGTGGTCCAGTTACCGCAATAGAACATGATCTTCTGAGATTCTCTAAGTCTTAAACCTTCCAGCTTCAGCTCGTCGCGAACCTATGCTATTACAATTCAGGCCTATACAACATTACATTCTAAGATCAGTTCTATACTACTGATATGGTTTCTGACATCATCAAAATATTCTAATTCTTAACAGACTGAGCCGGAAGGGATTATTTCACTAAAGGCTGTGCCGGAAGGGACTGGAGAGGGGCAGCTCAGAATATTCCTCTTTTATTTCAGTTGTCTAAGACAACTGGGTTGATCTTCTGACTTGATAGAGAAAGATTTCTAGGATGTCAGCTCTCTTTTGAAAGTCAGCTTTGGAGTCAATCTTGTCTTTAAGCTCAGATGTTAGTTCAGAGCGAACTGCAGTTGGACTATTTTCATAGCTGAGGAGATTCATCTGAAAACCTCACAGCTGAATTGACACAGTTATGGTCCAGTTACCACAGTAGAATATGATCTTCTGAGATTCTCTAAGTTTTGAACCTTCCAGCTTCAGCTCTTCGCGAACCTATACTATTACAATTCAGACCTATACAACATTATATTCTAAGATCAGTCCTTTACTACTGATATGGTTTTTAACATCATCAAAATATTTAATTCCTAACACCTATCTAACTTGAAATCTCTAGATTGATAACTAAAAATCTTTTAGTTTTTGCTATGTTGAAGTTACTTCTAGTAATATATCGTTGCATACAGACAACAAGTGAATATTCATGTACTATCCATTGTTGGTCTCGAGGGACGGAGTAGTTAGGCTAGAAATGAAATTAGACTAGAATAGAGCCTAAAGATCTGAGAGAAAAAATTTGCCAAGTCGATTCGAATGAACATTTCAACCAGACCCCACCGTATTAATAATAATATAATAAATATGAGCTAAATGTATAAAAAATCACTTTTCTATTTTGTTCTTCCAATAATGTGTTTGGTGATATTTATGGTGCAAATTATATATTGATATTTGGTATTAGGTTTTTTTAAGGAAAAAAATTGGATGTTTATGTTTCATAAAATATATAGAATTTTTTTTTTTTGGAATTTAAGTATAATATTAAATAAACTCACACGGATGTTCCCACCATAAACTCGAACATTTGACCTTTAAGGTTGTGGGAAAGGTGGTTACCACTGCACTATGTGGTAGACAAAATATATAGAATTATTGATATTGTAAATTGATTTTATTGAAAGTTTAGGTATATGGAATATGAAAAGAAAATAATGTTGGGATAAAAAGATTAACTGAGCATGATATGAGTGTGGATCTCACATTACACTTTTGTGTTATACTTCGTATTTCGCATTAAATTTTTATTAGGTTTTTGTTAACATTTATTCAATTTTAATATTGTATGTTCTACTTTAGCTTTACGGATATTACGTGATTTAATTATGCCCAAATTGAGCTCCATGGTAGTTTTATACAATTGTTGCTAATTGTTGATTGTCAAAAATTGATTATTTTACAATAATATTATAAAAATAATTATATATCTTAATTGGATCTAACAAAATACAAAATTGATGTATTACGAACTATGTTATAAAAGTGTAAAAAGGATCCACACCTGCATAATACGTATACTTTTCTGGATATTACTTATTATTGTTTAGATACGATAAACACTTAAAGTTATTTTTACAAACAAGCCAAACCAAACTATTATAAATACTGTTTGATTTTGATGAGTTATAAGCCAATTTTATTTGTAAGATTCTTAAACCGTACCTATTAATTTGACTATACATCACCCTTGAAACGGACTAAATCAGACTGGAATATCTCTTGCTCACTTCAAGGAAAAAGTGCTGAATGTGGGGCAGTTTTATCGTAGTTGAAATCTGCACGGACGAGTTGATGTTAAAGACTCATTTCTTAACATGGTTCACGAATTTGGAGAATGTGACTGGATCTCAATCTTGTTGAATCCCATAGTTTTATTCATTCATATAAAAATAAATAAATAAATCAAGAATCTGGAATAAATGACCCACGCCTGCAGCAAGATTAGGACATAAAATAAAATCATCACCTCATATTTTTCCCCTTTATTTCCCTTTTTTATTGATCTCTGTCGAATGCGTATCTCGTGTTTGGATTTACTCAGAAGACAAATAAGGAAAAAATCAGAAACATTGTAGGACTAAAAGCCCAATAAAACTTGAAAGTTTCAAATTATTCCAAAAGAATATAGTAATAAATTTGTAAAAATGGAGTGTGAAGTGTGAACCATAACAAGTGGATGGGAGAAAAAAAAGAAAAAAAATTGCATGTGCAATCACAACCAAGTATGTATGCCCTTATCAGATTGAACTCTAATATTTCTGGATCAGATAATCTAATTTTTTTGGGTCTTTTGCTGCCTCTTCCTCATCTCTTTCCCATAAATGGATAATGTCACACACGCACGCACTTAATAATATTATCACAAAGAATCACACACATACACTTGACCATATATAATATTTAATTATATTTTAAAATATGTATCTTTTTTTAAATAATACAAACTATTTAAAATTTTATATAAATGTATAAATTTATCAGAAATTATTCAAATATAGGATTAATTCATTTTTCTAGCAGAAAATTGAGTTAGCGTATTGCATGAACGAAGGAAATTAATCTTCAACATTTTCGAATACGGTGTGTTGATTCAGTTTTTCAATGCCAAAAATTAAAAATCATCCTATATTTAAACAATTCTTAATAATTTGTATATTTATCTAAAATATTGGATAGTTTATATTATTTTTAAAAAAAGAGACAGTTTAGAATATGATTGAATATTTACCCTATTTATATATTTATATAAATATATTGTGGGCCTGAGCTATAGACTTGTGACAGGATGGTCTAGTGACTGTCAAGGGCCCACCAATTCACATGCCCCAGTCCATAAACTGTTCTACTTGGCAATTTCCTCTCCTATTTAAAAAGAAAAAAAAAAGAAGAAAAATTAAGTGAAGCTCTCACACAGAGTTCATCATTTGCTACAACAAAAACGCACGCACACACGCAGAAATGGAAGGTGCTCTTGAGTTGGAGGATGATGTTTTCTTCAAAGACTTGAGCAAGCAAATCTCTCTCCTCATCATGGATGATGATGATGAAGACTCTCTCCCCCACTCTCCTTCAGTCAATCTTCAGGTATATTATTAATCAATTCAATCTTATTAATCATAACAAATCAAAAATATAGATTATTTTCAAACTTCTTATGTATTAATTAGCTAGCTGGGTAGTTGATTTTGAGGCATGGTTTTTGAAGGCTTTAAGTCGAGCAATCCATCATCCATCAACACAAGCATCATTCTTCAGCTATGATCATCAGCAAATAGGCAAGAGAGAAAGAAAAGGGACTGGAGTTTTCATCCCACGTTCGACATCGAATTCGAGGAGGAAAAATATGTATCAAGCAAGATTTATGCCCTCTGGCAACAAGTTCCAGAGTAACTCGAGAGGCCTTGCTCATAGCAGTAATCCATCGCATGATCAATATTCATCTGATTTTAGAAGATTTTGATCGTGATTAAATTTTATATATGATGTTGATGTATGATTCAAATAAAACACACGAAGAGAAGATTGATTCAGAAATTTGTTTATAGATGACAAGAAATGCATAATTTTGTCTGAGAAAGAGGTTTCAGTTAAGTGTTTGAAAGTTTATTATTATTATTGTTATTATTATAGTGAAAAATGTGATGAATCTTGTCATGTGGGGGATTTTTGTAATATATATCTTTCGAGGTTATTTTTAATGTATGATTTGACAGGAATATCTTTGTAACTGATCACTTCAATGAATAATTTGTAATTTTTTTTTTTAATAATCTATGTAACGAGAAACAACGGGATAGACAACCTTGTCAAAAAGGCTACATTGAACTGTTTTCTTTCATGGGATATATCTAATAAAGGTAACAACCCTACAAAAACTCCGACCATACAGAACCTTTTTCTCATTTATATTAAAAAGTGACCCCAATCCACCAGTATCATAAGCAGAAAAGTCTAAAAGGTTCAAATTTTGCTAGCCCTTTATGTCGAAATGATAATACAATAAAATTGAAACCAAATATTATTTATGGACATTTCATACTACAGATAGGAATAAATTTTGCGAAAAAGAAATAAAGTAGATTTTAAGAATATCCAGTCAGCGCGGGAGTCCACCTGGACATCAAACATGGGTGGTCGGTGTCATGTAATAATGATTGAGAATTCATCTATACACTTGTATTCAGTGAGTAGTGTAGTTGATTTATCACAGAGTATGTGTGTTGGATTTTGTTAGATCTATTAAACCGATAAATATTATGTTTATGTAAGTTGAATATCACTGTGGAATCTATCCTAGGGAGAAATTAGGACGACATTTTATTATTATCTATAAAGTTGTGAGTGAATTGCACTATTGGTCCCGTAGGGCACGATCTCATTCATTTTGGTTCCAAAGTTTTTTTTGTTATAGGGGTTCTAATGTTCCAAAATTTTACTTTTAGTCCTAAAATCCAAAAATCTACGATTTTCAGTCCCAAAATCAATAAATTAACTATGTGAATCATATGCTCATTGTTCAATTTATCTTATATTTAGCTTATATTGTTCTTGATTATACAGAAAAATTGAAATTAAAAATACCAAAATAGTTTTTAGACTAAAATTGCAAAAATATTTTGACGAAAAATTTATTGATGAAACCAAAAATATAAGTATGAGACTAAAAATAAATTTTTTAGGACTAAAATGAAATGGACAATATATTATGGGACTGAGAATGCAACTTACTCTCATAATTATAAATGTGTTTTTTGGATTATGGTAAAGTTTTAATTCATTGATTTCTCGCACACAAGTTTCCCACAATTCCAACTCGCAAATGGTCGTGGTAAATGGGACCCATGCCGATGACGCAATTGTATGTTATATATTGTCAGCCAAATTATTAAATTTAGTACTAATTAGCAGGAAGAATATAAATTATGAACCTTTACTGCTTTACAGAAAAAATGACAAATATGAAATTGGAGTTTTGTTTCAAGCGACACAACGATGACTTGGCTTGACGACTTTCAATCTTTTTTATACTTCAAAATTAAAAACACAATCTCAACGCGCAATTGGCAAGTTGAGTCAGATGTATATCTTGGGAAAAAAAATTATAATTTTAAATTTTTACAATATAGATATGTATCTATACATTTGTGAACACTTAGTATTTATTTATTTACAAATAAATAAACAGAAAATTCACGTACAAACTGATTTGATTTGGATTGAAGTACAATTTTGCGGATCCAATCTCTAGATCTCATTTGATTCTTCTCTTCAGATTTGGTCTTTGACTGTTCCTCGTGTGTTCTTCGAATTTTCAAAGGAATCTGGCTCCTTCGATCTTCTTGAACATGGGCTTGAAGTTTTGTAACGTCAATCCGGAGGGCCTACACCTTATTTTTGGATCAAACGTTGAGCTTGATTTGAATTTGACGAAGAATTCGTTTGTATTCTTCGTGTTCTTGAACTTCAATCTTCTTCTTCGTGGGTTTGATGACTTGATAACGTTTCTCGAGGGCTGAGGAGCCTTAATTCCGAATTAAACGCCATAATAGATTTGAATTTGATGAAGAACGCGCTGCTTTCTACGAATAACGACTTAAATCTTCACTTGAACACCTTGAATACGTAGAAAGAATTCTAGATTTCTTCCTTCTTGAATTCTTCTTCAATATTGTGTGTTTGAATTGTGTTCTCTACGCATCTATTTATAGGAGTCTGTAGAGGATCGCCGACCGATTTGGGCTCCAAGATTTGATTTATTTGATGAGATCGCCACATGTCAACTTGTGATTGCGCTCCTCATCTTTGGATAAGTTTGAAAGATTTAATCACATTTTAAATATATCAAATATCAATTATTTATTTATTTTATTTAGGAAATAAGATTTAATTATATCCTAAAAATAAATAAATAGATATTTAAATATTTAAAAATTCACATGG
>AYJT01004896.1:0-14919 GCA_001278415.1 Ocimum tenuiflorum | reverse complement strand
GCCAAAATTGTTGGGGTGGGGGGGAGTTGGCGGTAACTTGTTGGAGTCGGAGGAACACCCCAGCTTCAACGGAGCTCTTATATTTTTATTTTCTATTTTCTTTTTTTTTGTTGAGAAAAAAAGAAGCTCTTAAATTAATTTAGAGAAAATTGAAACATTTTTCATCTGCTTCGTTTTTAAATTGTGTTCCAGAAATTTTTGACAAGAATCCTAGCAACAATCACACGCTGGTCTTAACCTTTATTGAATCAACCCGATAAAAATACGAAAATTGTGATCGAATTCATATGGAATACAATTTGGATCAGATTATTATTCACGAATTTTATCTTATAAATTAATATTAATATATCCTATCGGATCCAAGTAGACAATTGAAGTGCTTCATGTTTTCATAGTGGAATTGTTGAATATTTATATTCATTATAGGTGGATAAAATAATAAAATTTTCAGTATGAAAAATATACAAATCCGAAAATAAGAAAGGTGGCATATTGTTTAATATTTTAACTAAACTGATGGGGTTTTTACAAGTAAAAAAGGAGCAACGAATAAAATAACAGGTAGTTCATTAATATATTGGGCTGAGTCTAAACAAACAAAAACTGGAGGAATAAACACTCAATAATCCATCCAGCTAAGTAGAGAAGGCATTGTTCGTGATTCTGAAACAATATACATAAAACATTAGAAATAGGGAACATAGTACTAGCTAGCTAGAATATGTATATATATGTTAGTTAGAAATGGTTGTGGTTGTGGTTGTTGTGTTCTCTGCCTCTGCCTCTGCGCTGCAGCTTCTTGAACCAGTAAGCCGACATCTTAGGGTACCTCTTAAGTGTGTTGAAGTCGACGTAGACGATCCCAAACCTGGAGGTGTACCCCAGTCTCCATTCGAAGTTGTCGACGAACGTCCACTGGAAATACCCTATCACGTTAGCCCCCTCATTTATCGCCTTCTTCAGTTCCCCCAAGTAGCTTTTGTAGTATTTGATTCTTATCGTATCATGCAGCACTTGTGGGATTGTTAGGTTTCCCGGTTGATCCATTCCTATCATAATTCATTCATAAGACTTTAAAATTAGATGTTAAGAATCACCATGCACCTACCATTCTCAGCCAAAATCATGGTGGGATTTCCATAGTGTTCTTTGATGTAGTTGACAGCTTTGTATAGACCCCATGGCACAATGTAAAGCCAATACGAATGAGCCTGCAGTATGCAAATATATAGAAAATTCAAAAAGAGCAATCAAAGCTAGCTAGCTATCTCCAATAATTTAATTACATTACTTGTTTTTGAAACAACACCAACAAGTCTAGCTAGCTAGCTAGGTTGTACGATCAATGGTTTAAGATGAATTAATTAATTGATGTTTAGAAAAAATAAATGTAAGTTGTGGTATATAAGAGAAAGAATGAAACTGTCACTCACGTACCCTTGGGCCTATGGGCACTCCATGACGCTCATCTGCAAATTAAAAAATTGAGGGTGTCGTGGGTCAGATGCATGCAACAACCATCGATATATAATGTCTAGTTATATAGGACATGCATGAGAGAAAAAGTGAAGATTTGATTGATACATACAAGCAAATCCGACATTCCAATCTTGCTGGTAGCCTAAATTCTCATGTGATTTAGGTGGGTGCTGGTGTGGATCATACATGTAGTATGCAGTGTACTGATTGACACCTATAAAATCAAAGGCTCCTTTCACCATCTTCACCTCTTGTTTGCTGAACTTTGGCAGCCTCTCCCCCACTATATTCTGCATCGTTTTTGGATACTCTCCGTACACCAAGGGGTGCAGAAACCTGCCAAATCAATATATATGTATATACACACACACACTAGGCTAAATGATTAACAAAATATAATTATATTATATTTACCATCCGATGTGAAAATCTCTAGCCCTCTGAGCTGCATAGTTGTCGGCCTTGGATCTTGTGAGAGGCTCGTACCACACAAAATCCAACAAAATCCCAATCCTCCCCTTTTGCTTTTGCTGATAGGTGCGGCGATACCTTTGAACGGCGGCTGCGTGGCTGAGAATGAGATTATGAGCGACGATGTAGGGCTCAGTGGCGGAGTTGCCCTGCGTGCAATTGCCGAATGCCTTGGAACATCTGCCGGGTGCGAAGAATCCGTTGTCGTAGCCGAGCGCAGCCACCACACGGGGCTCGTTGAACGTCTGCCAGTTCTTCACCCTGTCTCCGAAGGTCTTGAAGCAGAACTCCGCGTAGTCAGCAAAGTCCTCTCTGCAGATCAACATCAACCAACCAAATTCATTCGCTACAATCTACGTATAACTGGAATATGGATATTGGATTAATGTTGATGGATGTTCTAGTTAGTTTTCATTATATAAGTGAAGTGATACTTACACTACTTGCCTACCAAGCCACCCCTTGTACCTATCCTCCAGCGCTTGAGGAAGGTCGTAGTGATTCAGATTCGGATACGGTGTTATGCCTGCACACACACATATAATGATATTATTGTAAGCCATCATTTCTTGGAGTCAAATAAATAAATAAAAAGGGGTTTGTTTGTTTCTAATTAATTACCCTTCTTGAGCATGTAGTTGATCAGCTTGTTATAATAATCAACTCCCTTCCAGTTCACTTTCCCAGTTCCATCTGCGTGCATAGTTTTCCAAAAGGCCAGCTTATACATTACAAACTAAAAGCAGATCCTTTTTATGGAATTAATTGAATATATTGTATAGAATTACTTGGAAATATTCTGGTCCATGAAATTGAGAATCTGTAGGCATCGAAGTTCATTTTTGCCATCAGATTAATGTCCTCCTGTTCAAACATTATTCAAAAAGAGTAATTAATTAAGCTTTATGATTTGCATTTTTCCATTAAAAACAATAGATACAAATTTATATTAAACCATAAGACGGAGGATTCTTAATAACTTACTCGTTTACACAAAAGAAGAAAATAGAAAATGTGCAATTAATCAATTTAATTTAAATACAATAACTCTCTTACTTTTAATCCATATTATCCAAATAGTATATCAAATTGAAAGTCCATCCATTCTATTTAATTTAATATTCATACTCCATCTGAATAATAATTATATACTTTTTTCTAAATTATATCTGTGTGATATTGGGCAAACTTATTGAATATTCCGTGTTTAAAAATTATTAAATTTTACTAACATTTTTAATCGCAACATTTACGGTATATTCTTATGCATTAGTTTTCAGGAAAAGAGAGAACACAAAGAGTATGATATAAACGTGTATTTTACTAAGCATCTTGAATTTTTTTTAAAAAACAGATTGACCATTAGTTATATTTGAATAGAGATATTAAAGATAATCACCATCGGACAAAAACGATGTTGGTCCAGTTGCATTATTTTCTTTCTTGGTCCACATGCTTCGAAAGAAAAAAATATATATATTTTCCTAGAGTAAATGAAAAATATCCAATTTAAATTATTGAAATCGACAGCAAATCATCATCGAAGATATTCTAGTGGAATTATGTGGTACATTCTACCATAGACACATCCTCATATTTGACTCGAATTTTCCGTTTTACCAAACGGAAAATATATTATTTCGATTGAGAAATAGTAAAAAATGAGTGTAATGGTCTAACATTTACACGAGTGTAATTAAAGTGTAAGGTCCATTTTATCCCTGCTTATCACACTTGAAGTAAAAAGCAAACTCACTTTGTATTTGTGATACTGGTCCACTGACACATCCCCAGAGGCATTGTTTGGTTCCATTCCTGTTCCAATTTCACTAAATTAATAATTACATCCGGTAAAAAAGATAAAAATAAATCAATCAATCGTGATCATACACGTTAATAAATTGTATTCATTTTATTTAAATTGAAACATGTATCCCTGGTTTTATTGAGTTGATTTCAGACGACAAAATTTATTGGTGCAATCAAGATCTCATTGAATTCACAAGATATATAAATCATTTTCTCATTCCCACCTGTTTTGTTCTGCTACTCGCAAAATTTAATGCCAACATAAAAAATAAAAAAAAAATTGAATCTACACATGTTGAATGGTGAACTTTTTAAAGTCCTCCAAAAATTTATTGAAAACAAAACACACACACACACACACGACAAAGAATTTGATGATCTCTGTAAGAATATTAAAAGAAAACACAATGAGGGCTTCAATCTTGGAATAAATTGCTCAAAAATTATGAGCAGAGGATAGTGGCAGTCCTTAAAAAGTGAAAAAGTAAGGGGCCGGGAAAGAAAGGAATTGCATTGAAGAATTTAATTACCAGGTATTTTGACAAAGGTATCCCAGATGCTGGGCCCTCGGCCGTCCTTGGCGGCGGCGCCCTCGACTTGATAAGCGGAGGCCGCTGTCCCGAACACGAAGCCTTTGGGAAAGCTGGCTCTGCTGAGCCCTGATCCGGTGTCGGTCTCCGGCAAGGCATTGTTCTCAGCAAAGCAATACTGCAGTGAGGATAAAGAGAAGAGGAGGAGGAAAAAGTAGAGCAATGGGGGTTTGGTCATCTTGTTCGTGAGTTGAAAAAAGTGTGATAGTGATAATGAATATGTTGTGAAGTAGGATGGAGAAATTAAGCCTGCTATATATAGACAAGTCTTGTAACGTACCATGACGTATAGTGTGACTGGTTTCCCTGCATTTGGGCCCCACGCAATGCAAGAATGCTGTGCTGTGACGTGCTTGTACCTTGGCGTTGGACTCCATATATGACAGCATTCCGGCCAGGGATAAGCTTAACTTTTCTGGATTCCCTGGTAACAAATATTAAATTATCTCCACCCTATATTTACGTACAAAATTAATCATATATATGAGATGAGATTCTTTTTTAGTTTTAACTATTTTTAACGTTGAATTTTAATAAAATAATAAATTCATGGGTGAATATTAAATTATCTCCACCCTATATTTACGTACAAAATTAATCATATATATGAGATGAGATTCTTTTTTAGTTTTAACTATTTTTAACGTTGAATTTTAATAAAATAATAAATTCATGGGTGATCTTATAATGTTTAATAAGAGATATATCGACAATAATTCAAACACAAGAAATCAAAATTCCTTATTTCTAATTTGTAGTTGGTAAATGACAATAATTTCACATTTTTCTCTTTTTAAAAGTGGGCGAAGTTCGTGATATTACTTGTTTCTCCATTCATATGTGATATTTGGTATGTAACTATGTACTCGCTCTTGTACTTCATACTAGTTTGTCACCAGCACTGATGTGCAGTGTGTATACATTGTTATTATTAATTTATAATTAATTAATTAAATATATTAATTATTATGAAATTTATATGATAGAACATGATAAAAATGTTTAAAAAAACTTGTTAATTAATTAATTTTTACGTGATTCTATTAAAGGTAAGTGTTTTTGTATGAAAATTTTAGGGTATTGTTTTAATATATTGATAGATAGATATTTTAATTATATAAAGTACTCTTGCTTCTGAGTTGTTTAATCTTAAACTTTGTACACGCGTCAATTGAAACAAAATCGTGTGATTGCTCGACTTAATAATCAACTAAAGCATTATATTATGTGACAAGCCTGAGTGAAATTAGGGATTCGAACGCCGATGAAATCAATCATTAACGATGATATAAGAGTAATAATTAATATATATGTCAATGATGATGACTTGGGATTGTATCTATATATAGTCAAATATGGCAGGGGAAATGTTGTGTGATCTAACCGATTTTATCTACTTTGACACAGGTTGTTGTCTGTGCATGATCCATATTAATAGCATTTAAACAATATTTGCGACTGTTACGTAATATACTAATATTATTTCCTCAAAATTTGTCTTATTATCTAGCAAATTATATTTTGATTGAAGATCTATTCTCTTGCATTACTGGGATACCATTCAAAATTTAAATTTGGTCGGTGAGAATGTGAAATGGCTGATTAACTAGCGCATTTGGTATTAAAAGGTGACCGCCATTAGCTTAATATTAATATATTAAAATTCTTTGATAAAATTTTGTTCCAGTAATTTTGAAATCCTAATGCCTCACACGCCATATGCTCAATGCATAAACGCTCAAATGTAATCATATGCTCACGACTGATATGTCAGTGTAATATTGATTATGAGGATAATTTTAATTATTTCAACACATTCTCTTAAACAAAATTATTTCAACACCTCTAATTTAATGACACATCAGTTATGAATACATTATCATGTATCCACAGTGCGCATTTGAGCGTTTTTACTACCAGAAACGAGACCTACTTTTATGAAATTTTAAGGTAGGTAACTCGAAAAAGTAACTGAAAGTCTTTATGCAATACTTTTGATGAACTATATCATTGATATAGTAATATTTAATTAAGTGGCCTTCTACTCCTTAGTTAACAAACACTTACCGTTTCTTTGTTTTGGTATTAACAACATTTATCTTCAAATGACTTGCAGAGCTTGCCCAAACATTTATATATCATTCTCAATAGTTCGAGACCTACCTATTTGACTCATAAACTTCTAATAGGAGGCTACTTAGTCAGATCGATTAATTCCGAATGAAATTCTACACCAACGAACCACACTACATCTCTCATTCCATTATTAAAGTCATTATTTTAATATAAATAATTTTAAAATTTGGTTTTTATGGTTAATGTTAATTTTTACGATTTCATTTATTGAACCCATTTAGGATATATAATAATACTTTCGTATTTGATTTTAATTAGTATTTTAATTTTAATTATTGGAGTTAATTAGTTCACAATCCGGAATTTTAATCTTTTTTAGTTCAAAATTTTTTCATTTAATTTTTTTGTAATTATTATCATTAAATTTAAATTAATAAATTTTATACTAGAGTGGAAAATGGAGTATATCAAGTGAGAGGATTTATCTCCTCAACTCCATGTCGGAATCCAGTCCCAATTTTCAGAACCGTCACTCACATTTCAATTTGGGAAACCCTAGATTGGGGCCAATCTGCGAAACGGCACTATACATCTCATCGTGTTTCCCCTTTCCGTCATCGCAAATCCGTCATCTTGATTTTTCCGTACACCGGGAAGGCAATGGTTTTTTCATCTACTGAAGTTGCTACTCTCCGCTGTCACTGATAGATTCCTTTCCATTTCACCGGTTGCTTTTTTTTTTTCAGAAATAGTTTTATCTGCCACTATTCCCAGTCGAACTTCATGCCTTCTATGAAGGTCAGTTTTTTTTTCTGAATGATTACATATAATAATGTCGGTGGCTCTCCCTTGTAATATTTTCCCCTTTTGTGTTCAATTACTGTGCCAGAATGCTGTCTGCATCGGGATTGGACAGTTATTCAATAAACTGGTAAAGGAGATCGGAAGCCCAGTTGATTTTGAACTTCCCGAATCTTTTAATAAGTTGAAATCTTCATCTTCTTTCTCCAATATCAGACGCAGTATCCTTAATTCAATTCATGCGCAATGTCTTCTTGCATTTTTAATGCTCATTTGAATCCTTTCTTTTTATTCATGAAAGTCTCCCCTCCTTTTGTTTTTGGATCTTTGTTGTTCTTAATTAGTTTAAGATGTTTATCTTACTAAGAAGATAAAAAGGCGCCTTGAAGATGATGGTATCTTCTGTTCATGCTGCTCGTCAGCTGGTTCTGATGGTGTTTGTGGTAAAGATTGCCTCTGCAGGTGAGAATATCTATATAGTTCTGTGCAATGTTAAGTCTGTGAAAATATGCCAATGTCTGTGGTTTTGCTACAAATTTTGGATTGAAAATTAGGCCTGCCTAAGTATGTGAATTCCCAGTTTATTTGATATACTTCTCTTTTTTCATTTTCTTGTGATGTTTGCATAAACCTTTTCTACATTTGAGACGTTGCATCCTCTGAGCGTGACGGATATTTGGAGGGATCTCATGTTTCAAAAGAGTTGGAGATCCTTTATAATGAGCTTCTTGATTGAAATCAGATTTGATGATTCATCTTGAAATCATTACTCATTTTACCTATCCAAGAGTTTTTCAAATTAATAGTGCACAGCAAAGAATCCAAGATTCTTATTCTGACATTTTTGCAAACATTTCTTAAGGAAAATTGAATATAAGGTGGTCTTTTTTATTGACAGATTCGCCTTTTTTTATCCTGTTGCCTGTTGTATTTAAGTTCAGAGAACATTTATATAAAACATTGTGAAATCTTCCGTCTCTATTTCTTCCTTTTACTTTGACATAAAATGTTATTGTTGGTTGCTTTATATCTTAGTTTGAATGATAGTATAGGACTCTATGATAATGCACGTTGGGATAGAGTTTGATTTGCCTTAACTTGGATTTACAATTATCTTTCCTTGATTGGTATGTTGTCTTCCATTACAGTATGCTAATGTCTAGCTGTTCCTTGGGCTGTAAATGTGGGAACACATGCCTGAACAAGCCATTTCATCAAAGACCCATGAAGAAGATGAAGACTGTACAGGTAACAATCATTTAAATGGTGATTATGGCCTGCAGTAACATTTGTTAGCTTTCATTTTTTTAACCTTTCTGTAACTGTGATTTGCCTGATGAAATGTTAACCTTGTAAAACATTATGAGTTCAATCTGTATCCCTGATATTCTTGATATTTTCTGGAACAACAGTATGTGATGATCAACATTATGTTTGTCTACATCCATGAGTAATGGGTTTCCCTTTTGCATCTTAAAGGGTCTCTGAGTATGAGTGGAATTCTAGATCCTGATAAAGATTGCAGGGTCCAGAATTTCTGCTTTCATCTATATCTATCTATATAATAAAGCTAAGTAGTCAATCACTATTCATTTGGAGGGAAAATTCCCTCCATTTTTCACTTCCATGCATGCAAAAAGTAGTGGAATGTACATTATTTATCTCTCTCTCAAAAACATCAAATCACAACTAATATTATTTTTAATTTATTTTATTTACTAAACAATCACACCACCACTAAATATTATTTTAATTGCTTTTATTTACTAACCATAAATAACATCATCATAATATTTAGTTTAATTTTTTTATTTAATAATCTATCACACAATCACTAATATTATTTTAATTTATTTTATTTCTAAACACACATACACACACATATATATACTATCTTATATCTCTATTTTTAATTTATTTTATTTGCATTCTGTCTATATGTATATTATTTCTTTTAGTAAGATGTGGAAAGATTGATTATGTTTTTCTTATATTTATAAGTTACTTTTAATAATTTGTTGCCTCTCTTTTTTTTGAAATGCATAATTTGTTGCCTCTTAAATTTATTATTTTATGAATTTCATTGAAACAAATAAAAATATAGTTTTTTAATTTTTATCATTTAAATTGATGTAATTTTTCAGATTAAATTATATTTTTGTAAGTTTTTTATTTGTTTCTCTTTCTATTTTGTTAAATTCATTGATACATATAATATGATGTGCAGTTAATAACGTATAATATAATTATATTGAAAATATTGATGGACAAAAATAAAATAGAGTTAATAATTTAAAAATATAATTTTATTTATTATATCTTAACACGTGTAATACTGTTAGACTGAACAGTGCGCGGGTGCAAAACTAGTATATAATAAAGCAAAGTAGTACATTACTATTCATTTAGAGGGAAAATTCCCTCCAATTTCCATTTCATGCATGCAAAGTGGTGAAATATACACTACTCATTTATCTCCCATCAACATCAAATCACAAGTAATGTCATTTTTATTTTATTTTATTTACTAATCTATCACACCTCCACTAATGTAATCTAAAATTACTTTATTTGCTCATATACATATATATATATAGAGAGAAGAGATCGGGTGAGAATAAAAGCAAAGATGAGAAACAAGAATGAATCTGGGCCTTAGCAGCTGCAAAATCAATGGTTGAGATCTTTTTGTTTTGATGTTTTGTGCTTCAAAAATTATAATGATTTTTAAGCACAAAATATGTTATAAAAGAGTATGAATTGAACAAAAA
Source organism: Ocimum tenuiflorum (assembly GCA_001278415.1). Taxonomy (NCBI): domain Eukaryota; kingdom Viridiplantae; phylum Streptophyta; class Magnoliopsida; order Lamiales; family Lamiaceae; genus Ocimum; species Ocimum tenuiflorum. The sequence goes on along the minus strand of AYJT01004896.1, from coordinate 4,919 downwards.
AGCATGTATTCCTATTTCTCATTTTAAGGCCATTCTCACAGGATCTGCTCCCTATATATATATACATATATACTATCTCTGTTTTTAATTTAATTTGTTGTATTTGCTAATTTTTTCACACTCTATTTTATTTTATCTTTATGTATATTAATTTTGTTAAAAAATAAGACGTGGGAAGATTGATCATGTTTTTCTAAAATTTGTAAGTTGTTAATTGCTTTCATAATTTTAAATGTTGCAACTCAATATCCAACATTAGTTGATAAGCATAATGAAGAAACAACAATTAATATTATTGTGATTAATGTAAAAATAGATATGTTTTAAGCTACATATTTGATTACTAATCAACAATAATATATCTAAAACAAAATAAAAAGTACATACATAACTTGAATGGCTAATGAATTACTCACTTCAAATATATATTATAATTTGTTTGTGAGTCTAATCTTATATTAAATGGATTAAAAGTCTTCTGTAGTGCATATTTCGTAATGATTGATAAACATGATTTTACTACTTTTATATTGATATTAGAAAATGTGACAATTATATGTTACCGAGAAATTTTAATTAGTGTGTTATTTAAAAAAGAAGAATTATTGGGTGGGAAAAAACTATAAATATACATAAAAAATGGGTGGACAAATGATATGACATCTATTAAAATTTATTAATCTTTTGTGAAATAATTTTTGACTTATATGGTCTAATAAATTGATAGTATATACAAATTAGTGTGAAAAATTTTGTTACATGGAATTTCGCAAAAAGAAGTATGAAAAAGAGAAAGAAAAAAGAAGTTACTGTAGCTTTTGGAGGGAAAAGTTACTGTTTATGTGATTTTGGTATTTTATATATGTAGATTAGCAATTGATTGATTACATGCTTTCTTATCAGAACCTTATATTCTCATATATTCCTGGATACTCTTATTTGTAGTGCAATCTATTACACTTTTTGGACTTGAAATATTATAAGAGGGTCTGCCATTGTTTTTAATATGAAATTAAGCCTCGAGTCAATTTCCCACAGCACCGCCAGGTGTAAGCCTAGAGACTAACTGAGTGGTATGCCACAAGGGCAAGACTCATGAAAAATAGTAGAACTTGTTCCTCCTAGTTCATAATCTCATATAAATCTTCAAAAAATGGAGCTGCTGTTGTGTGCTATTCTTGCCCTCGAGGAGTTGTGGGAGTGTCAGTCGCAAAATGAGAGGAAGAGTGAGGATGGAGATGGGGCTGGCTGCATGTTGCAAGGTGTTGAGAGGGAGGGTGATAGCGTGGAGTGTTTAGATTAAGCTTAGGATTTTAGTGTTATGGATGGACAGCATGGATCTTATTTAACTTCTTATGCAGACTTAATTGTCTGGTATTGTAAGCTTTATTCATCTTCTTGATGCTACTTTGAATTTATAATTTCCCACTGCACGACGCATATGTGAAGGTGTCCTTTATCATATTATCCTTATCTTATGCTATGAACGTCAATAATAGTACATTCTCTCTAGATTTCTTTCAGTTGGAGGTTTGTTGCCTTATTATATATTCTTTTCATATCATCATTTCTGGGCAGCACAGTTCATATATTGGTTGCTGAAGTACCAATAGAATTTTGGTTTTTGGACTACAGAACAGTTAAAAAACAAATTCAATTGCAGGCCTTAGTTTCACGTTTTCAATTGAATGTTGTCGCTAGATGCGAATCTTGTTAGATTTTGGGTTTCATTATCATACATCAGTGTTGTCTCATTTTATTTATATGTTTCTTTGTTGAGTAAGTTGAAGTGCTTGTTTCAGACTGAGAAATGTGGAATGGGTGTTGTGGCAGAAGAAGACATCAAGCAAGGAGATTTTGTGATAGAATATGTTGGCGAAGGTTAAAATTTTATGTCATACATAATTCTTATAAAATGCCAACTTTAGTCTGAATGCGAAAGGCTGATATTCAATCTTGCAGTTATTGATGATAAGACATGTGAGGAAAGACTCTGGAAAATGAAACACCATGGGGAGACAAATTTTTACCTATGTGAGATCAATCGAGACATGGTTATTGATGCAACTTATAAAGGAAATAAGTCGAGATACATTAATCACAGTTGCTGTCCAAATACTGAAATGCAGAAATGGTAGGCTGATCCTTGTATTTGTTTTCAATCTGAAATGGGTCTTTTTTACTTTTGTGTTGGTAACTCTCATCCAGGATGATTGATGGTGAAACAAGAATTGGAATATTTGCAACCCGTGATATTAAGAAGGGGGAGCATCTGACCTATGACTATCAGTACGAGATCAACTTTATCATTCTTGCGTTTTCTGAATTAAAAGTAATTTCTCTATTTGTAGCTTGTCATTGTTTTCGGCCTGACAGTTTAGCAGGTTTGTGCAGTTTGGGGCAGATCAAGATTGCTTCTGTGGGGCTGCAGGTTGCCGGAAGAAGCTTGGGGTTAAACCTAATAAACCCAAAATGCCTTCTTCAGATGCTGCGCTGAAAATAGTAACATGCCAAGTGGCTGCAAATTGTCCAAGAGTGAAAACAGTTATAACAAATAAACATGTTAGTTTCTAACCCTTGTTAATGGATCCACTATTGTCCTTTATTTCATTTTTCAAACCCTGGAGAAATCTTTATAACTCAATGAGAGATCAAGGAATGAGGGAAGTATCCTTCTTTCAATAAAAAGATATGGGGTAAAATACTGAATGGGATATTTTAACTATAAAACATGGGAGAAAGACAGCACTGCACTCCTAGACTGTTTCTGGTCGCTAGCCCAGAAATGTGCAATTGGCTTATTTAAAGTGGAAGTTGTGGTTCATGCTGATTGATATATCATTGATGTATTGGTGTCGGGAATATCACAATTACAGGAAAATCATTGTGACTGATTGTTTTTTGAGTGACAATTAGAGATTTGATTCCGTTTATGTGACCTGGCTGTTTTAGTAATGTGCAGTTGATTTATTTAAAAGTGGAAGTTGGGGCTCATGCTGATTGAGTGCAAATTTTTGTGATTTATTTCTTTTTGAGTGATAATTTGAGATTAGGTCCATTTAGATGTCCTGGAGTATTTTCAACAGGCCTTTAGTGCTAAAATGGGTTCTTTCTGGTGTATTTAAAAAAATGGAGACACTTCTATTTAAAAAAATGGAGACATGTTCTTTCTTTACAAGTTGATGGTTATTTTTAACGATGTGGGAGAGTTGATGGTAGGAAAGTTGAATTTTTTTTCCTTAAAAGTTGGCATTCAATGCACATATCCTTTCTTTTAATGACCATCTTTTGTTATTAATATTTCTTGATTGGTGACTAAGTAGCTGCATTTTTTTTTGGAAGGTCTACACAAATGGAGTTCCTGGTATAGGTATGCTGGTATGACTACTAGTCGGTCTCACATTCCTTTTAATTTCCTTAAATGTCTTGCATATTCTTATTTTCAGGATCTTTGAGTCGGGATCCGTCACAATGGAAAAATAGGTGTATGAATTGCATCGGTTCAGTAATTAGGATTTATCATTTTTCTGATAAAAGGTACCCATGATGCAGTTCTCTTTCTTGTTATTTGATTCAGCATTGTGAGCCGTTATTATTGGTATAATAGAGGGATTGATACAGTTCTTCAAGTGGTTTATTCTGATGAATATATAGTTGCCAGTCTCCATAAGTATGCCAATTTAAGGATCATGTTGTATGTATTCAAATTTTTTATTAAAGTATATGTTGTTAGTGTCAGATTAAATTAGTAGTGCTTAACGTTATGTGTTACAAGATCAAACCCCTTTGGTTTCTGCTCTCTTCTGGTCACTGAGTACATGCTTTATCTTGTACAGGTCCTTTGGGATAATAAGACGCTTTGATAGTACTAGGCGAAAACATTTGGTGAGCCAGCAAGTTCATCTCTGCAAAACATTATCTCCGATTTACATGCTTTACTCATTTTTCTTGTATTATGATCTTGCAGATCATGTTTGAAGATGGAGACTCTGAGTTCCTGGATCTGTCAAAAGAAGAATGGGAATTCTGCAATTGTTGAACATAATTCAGGTATGTGTCATCCTTTGCTGGTCTGAACAAATGGGAAAACGTGCCATGATTGGACCTTGGATTTATCGAGTTTACAAAGTTGTAACAGTGAATAACAGAAACTTTCTTTTGGTGCGTTTTGCATAGAACGTAAAGATATGCAGTACTTAGCTTACGGAGATCCAGAAAAGGGAATATGATACTAAAATCTTACTACCTTTGCACATGTATCCAGATTGACAATTATAAATATTGTGAATATACCATGTTGAACATAAAACTTGTGATTGGTCCATTTTGTTAGTGGTTGTATTTATGAATTCTTTGAACCTTATGACTCCATTTGAGATAATCAATTAAGTTGGTTCCAATTTTTATTCTCAGGAGAGCCTCAAGTATGTAGAGTAGATATGCATAGAAGATATATACTCTGGGGGCCCGCTCGTGATTTGTACCAAATGCTGCTGCGCTATGGCTTTTGTATTTCCTTTGCTTAATTGTAAAATCATCATCATCAAGTGTAACATTAGCTGCAATAGTTTTAGATTAGGTATACTACACCAAATAGTCTATTTCTTTTGTATTATCATTTATTCAACATGAATTGATTGTGCATCTGGTAAAACTGCATGTTTTTCGGCATTACATGAGCGCCTGTGGATTCTGCCCTTTTGTATTTCTAAAACATTTGGAACAATGACCGAAACGAAGCGAGAAATCATAGTCGATCCGCATTCTGATTGATGATTCATTCGGTAAGATTTTCAGTGGACATAAAATCCACAATGAATTCGGTCAACAAACAAACAATTCATTCAGTCGATCAAACCGTCATTTTCAGGATTTCCCTGACTATATATGCACGCATTAGATGGAAGCCATGTATACAT
>AYJT01004770.1:0-12038 GCA_001278415.1 Ocimum tenuiflorum | reverse complement strand
ATGATTTAATGATGACGGCCATATAATAATTAACAAAATAAAATCCAAGTCTGAAAATGATGAATGCAAGTTGCCAACAAATGATGTGATTAGCTGAAACAATTGCTCGCGCATAAAATTATAAATCATCTTCCTCGCTTTTCGTATGTGTCCAACATTTTATTCCAAGATTTAGCTGTACTTTGTCTACCCAATGTTTTTATTCTTCTTTTGTCTACTTATATATTGAATTAAGTGGATGATAAGATGGAATTATTGAGTGTGCTTACTAGGAAACATCCCTAAATTACTTGTTATTTTCCCAAACATTTTTTTGGATGATTTCTTTTAAGCAACAAGCATGTGCATGCACATTACATCTAGTTTCTCCAACAATTGATCTTCTCATTGCTTTTTGGAATCTTGATTGAGAAAACAAACATGTTTCATTCGAATTATTTTCCACTTAGTTTGTGCACTCTACTATATATAAAGGGAGATGGACCCCGCTCCCATTCCCTACTCTACCCTCTATCCAGTATTATTTTTTATAATTCTATTTTAATACTTCTTTTTTTGTAAACCTTCAAATGTTTGTGATTTAAGTTAATTCTTGCAATTCGATGTGGCGTATATTCCACCAAATTAGCATATAAAATTTGTCGTATTTAATTTTCAACTTTTAGTTAATATTTTATTATTAAAATTGATGAATTCATAATTATGTGATTTTCAAATAAATATTTGTGCTTATTAATGTAACTTACAATATATTAGTCATATTTAATTTTTAAAATAATTATAATTAACGTTAAATATATTTAATTTTGAAGTAGGAAATGAAACCTCATTGGCAAGGAGTTAAAGAATTTGATATTATTAAATATCTTTTTGAGATTGAGTTCAATTCGACCGACACTTTCAAGATAGAGATATCTTGTGCACACTGTGAATTTTGCGTCAAATGCAATATAAATTTTGTGTTTAACGAGTGAAAGTGGTAAATTTTAGTTCAGGATTTAATCGTGAGTTAGCCTAAACTTTTTCAGAAATGAAGAGGGTAAGTGGGCTAGAAAATTAATATTAGCATACAGCATGATGAAACAGTTTATTTTAAAAAAAGTTGGTCACGAAATTCTGTTGCACCTTTCACCCAACTTTGAGGACCACGAGATTAATTAATTAGGTTATCTTACTATCTACATCACAATCAAATTGTCTTAAGACAAAGTAAAAAGGGAAATGACACCACATGGGGCAATTTTGTCATTTCGGGTATTACTAACATCATCATCCCAAGATTAGTGACCTATAAACAGACATTTATCGGCATCTACGCACCTTTAAGAGATCTATTATTTGATATTATGTTTACCATAGTTGTTAACATATAAGTCCACCGTGTTTATATTTTATTCATTTTATTTTCTTTGCTATACATACAAGATGGTTTTATGGCTTTTTTAGTCATACATGACAAGTACATGAATAAAAAGAGAGAGCAAGAAATGGTCAAAATTATATTTTCTTGCAATCTAGTTTTTGATAAGCTAAGGTCAATGATTTATATCACAATTTCGTTAAATCACAAATGGTCTAATCTGTTGGACCTAATCTAAATAAGTGAATTACAATTGTGATGGATGGGGAAATGGATATTTAGGTTATAGAATTTGTGGCCACTAGCTTCAAAATATGTAGTTTGCATAGCTATTTTTTGTATTAACCATCAGTCTTATTCTAAATAAAATGAATCTTTCGCACATCACACAAAACACCACTCAACTAGCCATTGTGTGACTAGCTCATTTTGAACTATCAAATGAAACACAATTAAGAGTGTCTTTGTGCGCCATATGATAGCTAAAATGGTAAATTTAATAAAGGATATTTATTTAAAAATAGCTAGAAATTTATATTTTCAAGCTTGTGATTAGAAAAACTTCAATATTCAAATTAAGTGGATAAAACAAATTCTGTTTCGAAGTAATTAGACTACATAACTAATTAATTATATAGGTATAATATTAAAAAACATTTATTAGACATGTTGAACCAATCAACTAGTGCAGTTATAATGTGTTGTATATTTAGCAAAAGAAAGACTAGGGTGCAGTTGTTCCATGTCATCACAAGTAGTAATTATATTCAAGAAATGCATCACTTATTATCAGACTGAAATATATCAGTGTAATATGAAATCTCATAAAAAAGCAAACGTGTAAAAGCTTTATTGCATTTATCATTTTATTAGTATCTTTCTTTTGTGTATACTGTCGGCCACGCACTGTCTATGCGTCTCGTAATTTGAGTGCGCGCTTAATTTCAAATTCAGGGAGAAGGCTTTAACCAAAAAAAGAAAAGAAATCTAAAATGTCTAATGCGTGGTCTACGTTATAGTTGATATGTTTATATATACTTGAGGTGAACTGAAATGGTTATAGAAAAACCTCAATAAAAATATAACATCCTTTTATTTTCATGTAAGTTAACAAAACATTCAAGAGTCTAAAAGAAAAGGTTAAGGTTTAGTGTACAATATTTGTCATTTGACAAGTAAACCATTAATTAATTTAGAGCAGAGATAAAAAAAATAAAAAAGATGCGAAGACAAAGTGCTTTTTCCAATCTTTAATCCCAAGTCAAAGCAAAATACTCCTCAGCATGCTCTCAATTTCAGCAAACTAAAGCTTTACAATCAATGAAACTGTACTCATAGAAAGAATATTACAGAAAACAGTTATAATAACTTGAACGAAAATCCCTAGTCTATACTTTACTAGCCCACACACATCATTAATTGTATGTAAATGCATTTTTTTGGTGAGGGTGCACCACGTTGTTTATCATCCGCACTTATTAAATTTTGAACACAACACAATATTTTAATATTGCTCAGATATTAACTATCTATTAATATATTAAAACTAAATAGTCTTACAAATTACAGTTTTGTCATTTTTCTTTTAAAAAAATTACATTATCATCTCTTTCTCACCCAAAAACATCATATTATCAATACTATTTACTTTTCTTTTATTTATTTGACAATATATTATAATGCATCTCTGTATAATAAATAATAATAAAAGCTCAATAAAATTATATTGTGTCATTAATCTTGAAAATATTTATTTTTCACCATTTTTATTTTGTTTAAATAATAATAAAAGCTCAATAAAAATATATTGTGTCATTAATCTTGAAAATATTTATTTTTCACCCTTTTTATTTTGTTTTAAATTTATTTTATTTACCGATTTTATTTCAGACAAATACATAATTTTCTTTTTATGTTATGACTTAAATTGAGATAATTCACCACACATTAATTTTTGTATATTTTATCTTTATTTTACTTTTCTATTTTGTTAAATTAATTTATATATATAATGCGATATATCATTAATAACTTATAGTATGATTATATTGATAGTATTGATGGACAAAAATTATATTGAATATTAAATATATGTTTAAACAATCACATCAAATGCATATGATCATAATTTATCAAAAATACTAATCACTAATACCATTATTTTTATATTTATCTTATTTAATAATATATATTATCGATAACGTATTGTACCTTTTATGTATTGTAGAATAAAAAATGTGAATTTATTATAAAAACTATAAATAAGACTACATATATGTATAAATATATATTTAATTTATATTGAGAGAACTTATAATATATTATCACACCAATAGTTTTAATAGGAATATAATCTCAATATATTTCTTTATGATAACTTAAAAATATAAATAAATCGACACAATTTTATTTATATATATTTTAGTAAGTTATTGTATTGGACTGCGCATCCCGCAGGTGTAAAACTAGTGTATCTGAATAACTAAACGACTGCAGCATTATAAAGATTTCTCCTTAATTTGTAAGAATTATGAATGAAGGGTATTAAGAATTAATTAAGCAAATGAATTAAGCGTTGATGAAAAAAAAAATCGTCAATTTTCGTGGGATCTAACCAATCACATGACTAATGCAATAGAGTTGATCGTGGTATGAACCATCCTTAAATAATATCACATGACTAGTATAATTTACTTGTCATATAATTAAGACATGTTAAATTCGTAACTTAAGCCGTGAATTTTTTAGCTTATAGTGAAAACTAAGCTCTCTTAATTAAATTTATACAGTTCTACCATCATTATCAAAACATTATAATTTTTATAAGAGGTTTGATTATATTAATTCATGAAATATTGACATTCAAATGCATAAACCGACTACTAAAAACACCCAATAATTGACATGTATAGGGGTGTGTGTGTGCATATTATATAGAGTAGCACTAGCTCGTGTACACAGAATATTGATGGTGAAAGTTAGTGGGTTCCTTTGTATTGGTGGTAATGGTGTGTGTTTTAGAGAGCAACTTCTCAGCCTCATATGCTTAGGGAACACTCAAAAAGAGTCAAGGAGAATGAAGAATTATAAATCCCAATTAATTAAAATCTATTGAAACTAACAAACAATTTACAATAATGTTGTAATGTTTGGTAGTGGGGGAAAACTAGGGAAATTTATCACACTTGTGCTCAATCGAGAAATTAAGAAAAAAAAATATCACACTTTTTTTAAAATCCTATCCCACAGTTCTAATGGTGTTAAAACTGTGTTAATTCAACAATTAATTCCATGCGTCAGCTGACGTGGCATGCCATATGGATATTATTATTATTATTATTATTATTATTATTACCAAAACAACATTATTTTGTATTAAATATGTATAGTGACACCTTGACAACGAACACTAAATCTCAAATCAACACGTTTTTAATACTATCCTACTATGAGATAGAATTTCATAACAAAATAAAAGTGTGAAATATTTTTTATAAAAAAAAGTAGCGTGGGATAATTTTTTGAGTAATCTGATAAAATTTCACCGTCTTTCCCAGTTTGGTTGGTGTTTGGGAGAACACCTTCACCACTTTTCATTGATATATATTATAATAATATCCTCTTTTTTCACTAAACTTATATCAAAGCAGTCATAAAGTCTGAACATGCATAATGTGTTTAATCTGATATCATTGCGATGTTTTCTTCTAGAAACGTAGATACCCTTTGTAATCTTGACGTAAAAAATGTTTACACGAACTTAACAATTTCAATATCCTTCTGATTATGCTAATTTGTATTGAGCACGACACATTGAGGATTTTGGATGCAAAACTAGGTTGTATTCTGATTTTCTTGTAGTAGTGGTTATCCACAATTCCATGAAATTGAAACTGATATTAACGATTTTCGAAATATGAAAAGTTTTGACCAAATCTGCGGCAGCAAACTCTATACTGCAATTAAATATTTTGTAGTCATATAAAGTTATTTCATTGAGGATTTCAAACAGAAATGTTTCACCTTTATTAATTTCGTTGATGTAAGTTTACTTGATTCAACATGTAATTTAAAATGTTTATCATTTCTAATCCTTATTATATTTAAATCTAAAAGATTTAATGGAATGAAGGAGAAAAACACAAGCAGTGAGGAAGGCGTCACAAACTGCAGCCTGGGTAGGAGTCATCAACAATGGAAAGATAGATCTCCACATGCATCTGCTGCAAGCAGAAAAAAACACACTGATTAGATGCTAGCAAATTCATCAACAATGACAACGAATCTGTCATCTAAATTGCCACTTTTATCACATTGTTTATCCTCGAGCAAAATCAGAACAAGTGCACCACCTCTCAAGGAGAGTGAGGTAATTTGGCGACCAAAGTTTTTTAGGATTCTTGAATAGTGTGGTTATATAACCAGGATTGTATTCAATCCTATGAAATATTTAAATATCAAAGGTATTAGGATATGATAGTTTAAATGAATATATTTATATTTAAATGAAGTTGGGGTTGTGATGAGAAATTTAGGAGCCGTGAAAAGAATCATCCCGAAATATTTTGTTCTTAAAATTTTGTTAATAAAATATTAAATAACATGTCGTTACAACAATCTAATTGTCGCTAAATCGTAAAGGCTTAAACACAAACGATGCAGTAGCAGCAGAAAACAGAAGCAATTTAGAGGTTCGGAAGAGAAAGGCACAATGTCACTCATTAAAGAGTTACTCTATAGTCTATACACAATAATAACCACTTTATGTATTATTAAAATGTTACAAAATCAGTTAATGAGTTCCCTCCAGCACAATACATAAATCGCCCAGTGGAAAGGACAAAAACGTCATTTACATTTGGTAGCAGGTGTGGAAATTACCTTATTACAAGAAAACAATGGGGAAATATACAGAAACTGTACGCTACCTCAACGTCGATGTATCTTTCTTTACCAACTGCGACCCAAATACTTACATCCTCCTCTCCACCTCCAGCTTCATCAACTGAAAAAGTATCGAATCAAATTACCATCGCGAACGCATTGATATGTAACAGAGTAACAAATCATAAATGGGCCTCAATGTCAGATTCAACACGTGTATAGCAGCGAGTAGCAGAAAACGAACTGACTGCTACAAACATGCCAAGAGGAATACAACCAGCTCAAATCTAAGGAACTACTCTACATAGTCAATAGTTGATTGGACTTGTTACACCTACATCAGTCAAGATCACAGATTACTCATAAATCTCATGATTAAGTATATTGGTTAACGAGCATGTTCTCAACAGTATTCTTTAGACCGTCTGGTCCGTCTCTGTGGTTACATTGAACTGTTGAACAGAAACAGATTCATATTTTTAAGCTGCTCAAGAAAGTAACAGAAAAGAATTCCATATTGATAGTTTCGAATGTGTACAAAATGAATTATTTTACAGCGATGTTGTTTATGTAGTGCAGATAGTATATGCAATGCGAAATATAGGTCATAGTAAGTACAGAGCAATAGCCATTCAACTCAGGAGAAAATGGAAAAGAACTGCACCCAATTATTGAATAGATAATGGAATAGCAAAATAACAGGTAACTCCTAATAGGAAATGCAATGCCACGAGAGTGTAGAAGCCTTACATTATTTGCAGTAGCAACTAGTACGCATCTCAAAGATCCACGCCCTCATCGAGGCCTTTGGAGTTTATCATTACATTTGAATCTATTTGTTTGTCAAACTTTCTTTTCCTCCGACCCTCAAAATCTTCAAAACCTTCCATCTGAAGTAATATGGAACGAATGTCATGCTTTTAGACAACTAGTTGTGTTGTGATTCGTGATGTAAAGAATAGCTTATATGCAAGTAGACCTTATTATCTCACCTGTTGAAAATAATCCATAGAAATGGGATTGCTATGAAGGGATATATTCTGCAGGCTTTTGCAATCTTTCAGCAAGTTTGGAGGTATCTGTAAGTGACAGACGCTATATCATATATATGCAAGAAGATGAGCCCATACAACAATCAGACCTCAATGCAGTAATACTGTTCCTGAGGGAAAAATGCACAAAATCTCATACAAAGCTAGTTATCGTACATTATAGGCTTGTCAATAAAACCCCAGCCTCATGAGTATGGAACTACAGAAGAGAGGCTTTGTTAGCTATGCAGGTGAGACTAACAGGTCAGAGGGGTGGGACCGCCTCCAATACAGAAATCACGACAAATCATGCAAAAAAGAAGCACTCCCACTAGAGACTAGATGTATTGATAATCTTTAATTTAATCAAGTAAAGGGGAATAAAAATCAAAAGTATGAGAAGATAAATCTAAATTCTAAGTAGGAAAAGTATATCCAATGAAAATACAACAGTTCAAATTCCCGTTTTAGCCAGAAATCACAAAGTTAAATTGAAGACCACATCTTCAACAGCAAGGCACCATCATTATTCTTCAAAACGAGTACTAGCTAACATATTCAACTTCTTAAAGGGATACCATACCAGGAAACTGGAAGCTCAATGCCCGAAGGTCAAAGAAATACTTCACAATAAACAAAAAGCCCGGAAAAACCCAGAAATTGGACAAATTAAGGTCTTGCTTGCTGTTATATCCAACACTTCGTTTCCAAGTGTCTACTATGCCAAACACTGAAAACACGTTCGTTTTACACATTTTCAATTTCTACTTTCACTTTTCGATTTACACATATAGGTGGGACCTACCATACTCATCTTTTCATCCTAACTACAAAAATATTAATCTTTTTATAAACCAGAAATCTTAAGTGAAAACATAACCAAACAAACATATTTGCATTTTTCACGCCGATAACTCTGAAAGTCAAATTATTCTCCAATATCATTTTATTTTTACAAAAACCAGTACCTCATAACTTGCATTTAAAATACTTTGAAACTGAAAACTGAAACTGAAAATAAAACCAATCTAGCCCTGAGATCTGCTAGTATAAATTCCCAATCTTTATTTTTAAATTTCTTCAAGAAATTCAATTTCCAATGAATTCTCCCCTATAACTGCATACATGAAATTACAGGTTTCTACAGGCATTTAAAGTTCAAACACTTGAAAGGCAGAAAATCACAACTTTGTTGAATGCAAAAGCTTCTGTCCATATGGATTCATAGAGGGTGAGAATGCAAAATAACAATTTAACTTCAAGTAGCATTCTAAGATCTAACACACAAGTACAGAGGGCATGTCAACACCCAATTAAGTTAAACAAATCTATTTTACAGAATAGCTGACATAAGAATATGAAGTCCATATCAGAGTTAAACCTGCTTCACTTTGTTATTATCCAAGCAGAGTGACTTTAAATGAACAAGATTGCACACGGAAGACGGAAGCTCTTCTATAGAATTTTCTGCAGCCAATATAGATAGTGTCAAGAGAGGGAAAAGTCCAAAAGTAAGGGAAAATCACCCAAAACTTATTCGGAAATATAAAACTCCTCAATAAATACTACATAAAATAATTTGTTGAATTAAGTGATAAAAAATATGAAAGCTTCTTTGTAGAGATCAACAAAGTGAAACAATACTAACAAGATACTAATATATGAACAAGGGAGAAAAGAAACATAACAAGCACGAGTATATTCTAAAAGATAGAAAGAGAAATAAATTCAGACAAACTGAGATGGAAGATGCCAGAATAGATAAAGAAGATAAATTTGCACATAAAAATACCATAATTGAAAGGCCAGTGCACAAATATCATCGACGAGAAAAAGGGACAAAGCAATAGAAATGGAATTACCATTAGCTTGAATTTCCTCCAGAGAGAAGCAACTCCCAATGGATTCAGGAAGAAACTTTATCTTATTGTTCGACACATTTAACAGCATCAACTGCAAAGTCAAAAGTTTGCATCAATTTGTTAATATAATTGCTGAAATACACGGTATGGTGGACATATGAATTAATGTAGGCGCACTACTTAAGCCTACATAAACATTAGGTCACTCACATTGCGCAAGCTACCTATAGTTTCAGGCAAACTAAGTAGCAAATTTCCAGATATTGATAGCTTCTCCAATTTCACCAATTGACCCACTGCACATTAAAACTTAAGGTCATTAAAAGACGAGATAAACGAAATCTAATGTTCAAAATCATTTTCAGTTGGGTAATGAGGGAAGACTTATAAACCAGACATTGAACTGAATTGAACTCTAGTCCTCCCATATCGAGAAGATGAAACTTACATTCATCCGGCAATGTGGTGATTCGATTTCCGTCAAGTGCCATAACTTTTACAGATTGAAGCTTTCCCAAATTTATTGGTAGACGCTCAATAACATTATCAGCTAAAATCTGTAACCAAAGACGGTCCAATCAGATTTAACTAATCAAAAGAACACGACAACAACAAAAAGAAGCGTTCCAATAAGATTAGTAACAGTTACTAGAACTAAAACGGAACAGCATGAAAATTAGCAATCATTCAGTTAATTAAGAAAGGACGTCAGTGCAGACTTCATATATCTATTCTCTATGTTCCATTATTTCTTAATAGTATCATGGATGTTTCACATGTAACTATTTATCATGCAATATCAGTCATGAATGAATAAAATGACATATTACAAAAACAAGTGATATAATAATGTCTCTGGTGGCATGCACATAATAAGAGTGTGACTAACAGAGGTGGGAAGGTTTAACACTATTTTTACAATCATCAAAGTAAATGATTAGAGTAAATTTTGAAAAACCTCCCTATATAAACTAAAATATTCGGTGCTCTTAATCAAACCTATTTGAAATAACAGCAAGTGCAATGAAAACTGAAGAGAGCAATTCTCACCAGCCGCTGCAAGTTAATCAATTTGTTTATCTCCATTGGTATATCAACTGCCACATTTCAACAGCACACAAAAACATATTAGTGAAGATAAGAAACTGACATGAGCGAAGTACTTCCTAATTCGTCCAGAATATCCGCATTGGTTTATAATGGTATAACATAGGTGTGATAGACCTAGTAAGTGTGCATATAACTACGCTCCAAGTTCAGAGGATTACATGATCCCCTTGGTGCCAGATGAAACCCGTGAATTCAAGCTTATGTAGCGGAAAACACAAATTTTGAATAAAACCCTATTAATACTCCAGATTCAAAAAATGAACATTACCTAATTTGTTGTGCGTCAAATCAAGTGTGCGGACTGATCTTTCTAAATCAAGAACTTCATCTGGAAATGTCTATTCAAACAATCCAAAAGAAATCTAGTCAGCACTACAAAATACACACACACTTGTGGTATATCAGTTAAGGCCTATTGCAGAACAAACAAAGCGCTTTAAATTCCGCTAGACATTTTCCAGCATCTGTGATAGTTGACGCATACCTTCCTAATGAAAACATGCTTAAACTATCCCAAACGCACAACTGCACTGTACCCAGTTATTATGAAAAACAAGGCAGACTAACGCGATTAATTCCTCCCAGTCCATATATGTCTAACCAAACAACTCCTAACTTACAGCAATAACAATTCCAGCTACACACTTCAATTTAAACAATTAAATATCGTATATAAAACTGCTCAAAGTCTACGCAATTTTTTCACAGAACAATTAAATCAATTTTCCGATTAAATTATCGTGAATTTATCAGCAGCGAAGAAAAAGAGAAGACAAAACCTTCAATTTGGAGTCGCGCATAGCAACGATGCCTGTGGAGCGCCAGCGAGCGACGCGGCTAGCTTTAGAATCGGCGCTCTTGCTACTGCAACACCCCATTCAAAATAAAGCTGAATTTTCCCCTCCCCGGTCAAAACAAATACAGTTTACCGGAAAGATGGACTCTTTTTTTTCTGATGTATGTGATGATCGATGATGGTTGATGGAAAGAGTGAAAAAATTGGGACTGGAATTGGAAAGGAGAGGGAAAATTGGGGTAGACTTTGAACAAGAAACCGCGTATGATTCTGGGCTGTTTTGTCGTGACTCATGATGCCCAATATACCATTTTATATCGCCATCTTCTTTTTCTTTTTTTGCATTTTCTTAAGAAATAATAATATGATTTCTCAAAAAAAAAAAAAACAGAAATAATAATATGACACAGAATCAGAATATTCATGCATAGAGCAAGTGTAAAAATCATTGAGGTCCCATTTAGAGCAACTTTAACATTTTTTTGAAAAAAAATAAAAGGACCATCTACATTATTCATACCAAAGCTAATTCTATGTGTAATTTCAGGAAGAGAAATTCTTCGTTTTGATAATTATATCGGAACAAGTTGTTTTAAACGAGCGAGGTAATGCGCTACTTTATTAACATACCTAAAAATATGATGTACTCTCGTTAGATAATCCTTCTTCAATTCGTTGAAGATATCAGCCATTTTCTAAGGAGTATTTCGTTGTTTTCAACGAGTCACAATTTTTATGTAATGAATCCAAATATATTTCTATCGATTCCAAATCCTGTTGCAGACAGATTTCAAATCCATGATGAGCCGCGAGGGCCAACTCTCCTTGAAGCCCCTTTAAAGTGGTTTAGCCAACGCAGCTCTCATCATGCCTTGATTATCACACACCATCCATGCCATGATTCCCCATAACTCATAATCTCCATCTGTGATTTTTGGGTCTTATTATCCCTTCAAAATGAATTTATTTCTATCTCCTCTCATCAGAACCCATTA
>AYJT01004695.1:0-14344 GCA_001278415.1 Ocimum tenuiflorum | reverse complement strand
AAAAAAAAAAGTAGCAACGGGTCATATAAAGGTTATCCTAAAATATATTTTGATGTTACTATATCATGTCGTGTGTAAATTTATTTTTGCTAATTTCATGTATTGAGAGTAAATGTATTCGTACATGCTTCATTAAATGTAAAGAAATATTATTTTTTCCGACACCATTTACCATCACAGAAAAAAGATCATGGCCATCAAAGACAATTTTAAACATGCTTGTTGAAGTTGTACACAAATAAGCAAAGAAAGCAACTCAAAAAACAAAGAAACAAAGTTGTTCATTGCCCAAGCTCACACACAAAATGTATTTATACGAGAAACCTAATTATGAGAACCCTAATTATAATAAGAACTAAGTGTCACGGCCCGACCTCCGGAAGAAGAGCTGGTCCAGTAGGATGTGACTTGCTAATAAGATATACTTACGATAAAATCTCAATTGAGCGACCACAACATCAAGCTGGAAACAGTAAGTTAACACAACATATTTACATAGCAACAGATGACCAATATCAAGATGCGCAAAAAGATCTCATCAGAAATCATATGTGAAGATATGAAATTTGGATATTGTTATTCATTACTTACTGTTTATAATGCTTACACACTTGCTCAGCCTAGCTTGACTTTAACTCTCGTCATCTCCTCAACCTGCATGTTTGGAAAACGCATACAGGGCTGAGTACTTCATACTCAGTGAACACATTGTCAAAAGCATTTATAGAATTGTCATGCTAGATAGATAACAGTAAAATTTGGGGTTTTCTGTAAGATAAATCCACATGCACTAAAACAATTTTCAAGCTACTGTGTAGTCAATTATATCATGTCAATACACTATTTGTTTTATATTTTGTGACTAGGAAGCAGACCTACTTCCACAATCACGGTAACCAACCTATTCAGTAGGACATGCTCCTACCAGGTTCGGTACCACAGTGCACTAATCTCAATATTTAATTATCATCGAGATTCGATTGTTCACAAAAACCTTCACATACATGCTATACACAAGGCTTTGGTTGTATTTCCCGGCTCAGATTTCATATAAACTCTCTTGTCGTATTCCCCAGACGAAGGAATGCACAAATCAGTTTAGGCATGATCAATCATTTTCGCAAAACAAAATATAGTTCACATGATTGCATTTTATATACAAATGGGTTGGGTTAATTAAAAAAGTTTATCCATTTGGTAAATCGGTCACTTGAACTATTTTTTTCCCTCTTCTTCTTTCCTCTCTTTCTTTTCGATTCTCCTTATTCAACCAAATTCGACACTCGGACACACCAGCGTACCCATTACTAGAACAGAAACCAAATCGTGTATATAGAATACTCAAAATTACACTAAATCGAATTTGAACGTTGCGACATGCATGCATCTAAAAACTTGTCATGACTGACCTCAGTTAGAACTCGACTTTCAGAGAGTGGGCAACTGAAGTTATGTAATTTATATGTACTTCCTACAAATATACACAGGAATATTTATTAGAAATAAGAATTTAAGAAGAACACCGTTCTAAATTAAAAGTTAAAACTTATACAAGTAGTTCGATAGTATGGTGGAGTTTGACTAATGAAAACAAAACGATAAATGAATAGTAGATACACGACATTGTGTATTTTCATCATTCGAGTATCTGCTCGCACGTCCAGTGTATTCTAATTTCGCGAGGCAAAGGCTTTTGAGGTATAATTTCAAAAATATTATGGTATTCGACTTCCAAAACCCTTTTAATACAACATATTTATTATAATATATCAAATTAAAAATGCAAGATAAAATTTTATTTCAGAATTCAATTGTGAGGTTATTACACTAAGAATCAATTCGGTGTGTTGGATAGGGAGATCTAACTGTTGATTTTTTCATTGATTATTATTTGATTTTATTTGTTAATTATAAAGCATGGTGTATAACATAATTTTATTTAGAATTCACCATGTTAATTGAACACAGTGACAAAGGAATATATTGTAATAATCCAAAATTTTATAAAAGGAAATTATTTATTTTTCATTTACAGTAACTACTGTTTTTAGTAAATTTAACAGTTAGTTATTAAATTATGGATGTTAATTATCCGATGAT
Source organism: Ocimum tenuiflorum (assembly GCA_001278415.1). Taxonomy (NCBI): domain Eukaryota; kingdom Viridiplantae; phylum Streptophyta; class Magnoliopsida; order Lamiales; family Lamiaceae; genus Ocimum; species Ocimum tenuiflorum. Next base: position 12,244 of record AYJT01004695.1, on the reverse strand, counting down.
CCAAACTAATCCACAACAATCAATTGTGTCTAGTTTAACGAACCCAATATATCATTGCGTTTGCAATTTAAAACCTGATAAAACGGTGCAACCCGTTTTGATAGTTGACGGCCCGATATTCCGGAATTTATTTTCAAAGAGTGTAATTAAAAATCCTACACAACGCAACTCTTCGGGCAAAGATCTAACACCAAACGAACAAACAGTGTGACTCTGAACGTAAGAAATAACATATATATTTGCATGGCAAGTTTCTACAAGTGTGTTTAACACAAATGAGTGTATATGATGACAATATGAACATCTAACACAAAAGCCACGAGCAGCGAGCTCATTTGAACGATCAGTTTCGTCGAAATAGTTGCCAACTTTTGAAAATTTCTTGTTTTTGTCATGCACGTTGATAAGTTCACACCACAACAAAGTGTGAAGCTATAAACAAGTAAAAACACGCTCAATGGTGGAAACGCCACCAACAAAGTAGAGAAAACGGAACACAACAGAGCTGTCGTGCACCAGCGATTTAAAATCATCATTTATCGTCGAAAAATCTTCGAAGGGAAGAAAGAATCTCCATCCAAATCCCCTACAAACATAGCTAGGAGAGAGAGAGTGAGTCGTGGTTGGGGAAGTGAGAAATATTGCTGGAATTGGCAGAGGGCTGTTGAAGTTAAAGTTCTAATGTGTAGAACAAATCTTCTACTATCTAGATCGTAGGTTGTTGGAGGTTGATCGGAGCAAAACTCATCGGAAATCGCTTAAAACCAGATGTAGTTTACCAACTTTGATAATTGTATTTTTGCATTCGACGATGATGATCCGTTGTGTTTCGTTGTTTAAATCTTGTATTTTAATATTCTATGGGATTTAGGGATCATGAATATGTGTTTTGATCATGTTGGAAGTGGTCGGATCAAGAGAACTTTGCCGGAAGGAAGCTTTGGTCGCCACAAAAGCAACCCATTCGATCGAATAGGGTTCCTTCATGGACGGGAAAATCTCGACTCCATTCAATTGATGGATTTGACCTGTTTTGAGCCCGGTTGACCTGTTTCGAAACCCGAGACCCTCAGACTAGAATATAATCAAACCTAAACATCCCTATATGTCAATACTAACCCTACGAATCAAAATCAATCAATACCTACAATCGGTTTACTCTGGAATTTTTTGAAATTTGTGAATTTTCACCTATTTTAAATCAAACCTCTCGAGTAAAAGATTCATTTGAATCAACTTTTACATGTGCACCATTTTTTTCAAAAATTCTAGACTCAACTGGTATGTAAATTGAGAAAATACCTAAAATGTGCCACTTAACCCCAAAATCCAACTGAACCTCACTGAAATGAAATGAACTTAAACCAGATTCTGAGCTCGACTATCCCTAACAAGGCTTGATGTTACTAATTGGGGACTAGACTCCCGTCAATACCCCTAACCAACACAATACTCGATCAGTAATCCCAAACTAGTGTAATTAAGCAACTAAGATCTAGCAAGCAATGAATCTTAATATAGTGATTCGTATTTTGCAGAATGCAACCAGTAAACACCACCGAATACCGAACAACCGATTGTACGAGGATCGAGGTGGGCTTTTCTTACTGAAAACAAAACATGATATAAAAAGCCTTTTATTTCCAAAATGAAATGAAAGCATGATTTATTTGTCTGATGAGTGTCATGACCTAAAAATATTTTGTGATGCTATATGTGGGTTAATATGATGGAATTGGACAAATCGGATGTCAACACGAATTAAGGTGCTGGGGCTAATGCACTACGTGCCTGTCGGATTTCACTGAAAATAATCTGCAGGTTTATCTGAAAATATTTTTTGCACATAAGGCGGATTTCACTAAAACCCTTATGTGTCACCATGATTCACAACATGACATTCAAAAATATGTATGTGTGATTTGGGACATGTGTTCAATGAGTGCAATCAATTTACTCAACCCCTGCATGTATTTCTAAATGTGCAAGTTGAGTAGTAGATGGAGGTGGAGGATGTCCGAGCTAAAATAGCCTACTATTTTTTTTTAAGTTGGGAAAGGGGGAGTGGGGATTTGAACCCTAGACCTCTCTCATCTGGAGGGTCTTTACACATGGGTCACCACCACTGGGCATACTCGAAGGGACTGAAATAGCCTACTTATAATAAGGCCCCGGGTTTCATATCGTCGTGTATGTTACCCAGTCATTGTTTTTTGTTGTTATTTCTATAACTCTAATAATCCAAAACTGATATATGTCTGTTTTGCTGATAAGAACCTCTCATTGTTATTATGTATATTTAAAACTCGGATCTGAATATTAAATTGCTTATTGCATGTGTGACTAAATTATGTATTATTGTGTACTTATTATATCTGTTGAGAATGTATGTGTATTGAACTGTTTCCATCTACCCCGAACGTCGCGTTCTAGCAGACCGGCTCCGGTCGAGGTGTACATATATGTTCATTTGTAAATTAGGATTATCGTGTATTCATGTTATTCAAATTTTGTTTCTTTATATATATCAGGACGATTTGTTTGTGGCTACTACTAACAATAGATTTTTCGACGGGCAAATCATATATTTTTGTGGCACTGAAATTTCGATGAAGATGTTTTGTTTCATATGCGTAGATATTTACATTGCATAAGATTACTTATAGTATGCATTTGATATATATATATAGTAAAAGTGTTAAACTCGAAGTGCATATGCGCACCTATAAATAGTGCAGATATATGAAGTACGTTGCATATAGAGACGATATATTTTGTATGGCAAAAACTTGTGTTAGATCATCTAAACGATTTTGACGGATTTAAATAGTTTATTTTTATCGATCCACACTCATACCCGTCCTGGATCCTAAAACCAAACTCATATCCTTCCTGAATTTTAAACTGAAATTCGCCTAAATTATTTAGATGGTCTGACCTAAGACCTCCTGTTTTTGTATATGCATATGCATTGCTTGTGGTATGCATATGATTATCATATTGTAGGATATAATTCCACAATATTCATAGTTTGAGGTAGAATTTTATAAATGTGTAAAGTATATGATAAATTACCATATTTTCCTCCAAGCCATTTTGTGCATGTCGCGGCGCAAATCGTTAGGCCGTACTATAGCTTTTTTTTACAAGTTTTACTGTTTATAAAAAAAATTAAAAATAAACCACGTATTTTGAAAATAATGGATACTGAAAATAAATTCTATGTAATATGATTTGTAGTATTATTGCTTATAATACAAGATTAATATTATTTCCCACCAATTCTTGTGCACTCTATTTGGGCCCGCCGAGCCCATGGCCATGCGGCCGCCGCGTTCGGCCGTATAAATTATACTGGCAAATCTTGTATATGCGATGCGGGTTACATTGTGTACGACGAATTTGGCTCGATACAGTATATTCAATAAATACAATAAAGCATCTTCTATTAAACTTGGTTATTGGACTCCATTCACCCCTACAAAACTGACTTGTATGGATGGGATACTTTCACCTTTATAAACTAACACAGACATTGATCTCCAGTCGATACGGAACAACTTCAACGTGTTCATTGTTAATTCACCATGTATGCTTGATTAACTAGCCAAAATTTGTTTGAAGATCTCGACATAAAAAATTATATGTCAAAATTGTAAATTTTCAAAAGATTATGATAAAATTTGTAATATTTGAAAGTATGTGAAAATTGCAAAAGTAACTAATTGTTATGTTGAATTTGTAAGAAACAATAAAATTATGTTAAAACTTGCAACTTCTTAAAGTTTATGTGAAAATTGCAAAAAGTTAAATGATTATGTTAAAATATGCAACGTTTGAAAGTTTATGTAAAAATTACAAAAGTAGACAAATGTTGTGTTAATTTTTGCAATTAATCCTCTTTTTATACTAAAATATATAGTCGTAATGATAAAATAATAAAAAATTGATAATTTTGTAATTATTAAGGTAACATTTGTGTTGATGAAAAATACAATTTACAACTCTAGTTAAGTGGTTGCTTTGTTCTTTGTCCGAATTTTTATATTTGATGGGGACGTTGATTCTAGATATTGAATTAAATAATCAGAGGAGATGTTTTTTCTTTTTTGTTTCTAATGAAATTGTCAAACAATAAAGTTTTAAATAAAGGCACAATTATTTAGCCAATTCGTAATAATGTGATTGAGATGGGGGGTTTCCAAATTTTGATACTTTTTTAAATGCTTAAATTACAGTAATGGGCTATCTACAACAATGAAAGAGACCTAAAATTTAACATTGATTTTTTATGATTTAAGTGTATAATACCCGTCTAGAAAAAGTGCATAAAGCTCTAGAAGCTCTGCAGCGAACAAGAATTGTCATTAAAAGAAATAATATATCGAAACAATAATTAAGAGACTTACAGATGAACTAAACATGTATTTTGCCACATAAATTGGTATCCCATGAATGCTTTTTCAGAGTATTTTACATTATTCCAAAGAATAAATATATATCATCATTTAACTCCTGAATTAATCTAATTAAGTTATTGTTAAAAAAAGACTATGCGGGATGGGCACAAATAAGAGTGAATCATAAATCCACATATAGTGTTGACATGCAAGTTGATCTTATAATACATGTATCACATTTTCCCTATTTATATTGTTACCGTACTAAGGTTGGGTTATACTTTCCCCCCTTCCATTCCATGTGGTTGCCGTACAAAAATGGTTCTCCCTCAGCGTAAAGTTTACCTACTGAATGGAACTTCAGATATATTAAATATGAAAAGACCCCTTTATTATTCTTTTAAATTGACGCAGCATCTTTATGCCTTTGACCTTTATGAATATTCAGAACTTCTACAATAACAATTGGAATACTCCGGAAACCAGGGATTCAATTTGATGGTAGACTAAACAGATTGGAAAAGGCAAAAAGAGAGCTGGCTTAGGATAAACAAGAAAATGATACGAATTAATTTCAAGATTGGTGTATAATCTTCCAAAAAAAAAACGAAAGAAGCAAAAATAAATAGTGATAATAAAAGAATTGATAAAATCGGAGTGAGGAGAATAAGAACAGCCCAACTACCAAATTTGACTGGCAATAATAAGAATAATGATTAATGAGTGCCACTGCCAATGATGAATTGCACACTGACTCTTCTTGTTTTGAAGTTGCCGCAAAACTCGCGGTCGCACTCTCTTTTTTCATCTTAAACAAATATCAAAATAAAACCGGCGATTTTTTAAACATTAAACCGGCCAAATTTGATCTTATATTAGCGGAATATTCAGCACTTACGCCGTTACACCTCATTCCCAGACAAATATTTAAGAATATTGGGGGGAGAGAGAGAGAGAGAGATTTTAGGGGGATGAATGTCGTTTAATATTTGTGATTGTTGGTTAGGAAATAAGAAGGGACACATATAGTTTGTGGGGTGGTGGAATTTTGGGTTGACATTTATGTAAATATGTGAGTATTGTTGTGATTGTCTCTTTTAGGATCTCCAGGAAAATTTGGATTCTGGGGTCCGGCATTCTTGATTTGAAGTTCTTTTCTTTTGGTTTCTGAGGAATCCCTTTCGGTAATGAGGAGAAACACATAAATTGGCGATTGGGTTTTTCATCAATTTCCACGGGTCGAGAAGCCGAGCAATTTGGATATAGAGATCGGATTTTTTATCCATTTTCAGCTCTGTTTTCTGTTGGCCATTAGGAGTTGACAAACGCCCTTTAGCTGATACAGAAACCTGTCATCATCAAGGTAGAATTATTTACTTCCTAGCCATATATATTAATGATCAAGTGGTAAATCAAATATGTCTATGATGGTGAGGTTGTTCCTACGTTGGGCCATCAAACACAGCTCTGTGATTCTGACACAACAATTTTTCTTATGAGGTAATGTTTGGTTCCGTGTTAGTTCCTGTTTAGGTAGAAAACATAGGAAATGTGTGTGAAAGGGTTGGTAAATTTTGTTGAGATCCTTCGGAAACTTTAATGATCAAGGACCACTAGGTTTGCAAAATGCAAGACTACTGATAGAAAAGTAATGCAGTGTGCGGTTATATCTGATTTGGTAAAATAGGAAAGGCCACCAAATTCTTAATATCAGGAGACAATGAGATTCTTAAGCCTTCTGGGGAATTCATTTGGATGTTCTGCATCGGGCGAGCGTTTGGTCTCTGCAGCAAGAGATGGTGATCTTCAAGAAGCCAAGGCTTTATTGGAGTACAATCCTCGCCTAGCCAAGTATTCGACCTTCGGCGTTCGAAATTCCCCTCTGCATTACTCCGCCGCTCAGGGTCATCATGAGGTATTCTCATTTTCTACCTATTGGTGGACTGATTGCAATTTATTAATCATACATTTACTGGACTTGGTTTCCTTCATAGATTGTCTCATTGTTGCTTGAATCTGGTGTTGATATCAATCTCAGGAACTACAGGGGACAGGTGATTCTTTGTTTATATTAGGAGTTGCAAAAAATTGGTGTTGATATTGATATTTAGTATTATTTATATGTTGCAGACAGCACTGATGCAGGCTTGTCAATATGGTCACTGGGAGGTTGCTCAGATTCTAATACTCTTAAAAGCCAATGTATGATAAGAGTATGATCCTATAAATTTACATGTTTACGAGCTATTGTATGATAGGATCAGGATATAAGTTTGTGATTGTATTGCTTTGAAGATTCACAAAGCAGATTATCTTAATGGAGGAACTGCCCTCCACTTAGCTGCTCTGAATGGTCACTCCCGGTGCATCCGTCTTCTCCTTGCTGATTACATTCCCAGCATTCCTAACTTTTGCAGTATTTTGAGGAAAAAGTCGAAGAATGGTGAATCTGTTCCAGAGTTTGATCAAGGGTACTTCTACATGTGAATTTGTTTGTTAAATTATGAGTTCGATCAGTGATTTTAGTAATCAGATTTAAGTTTCTGCTATTTCTTGTGTAGTGCACTCCTTGATGTAATCAATCGACCTGCGGATGGAGGCATCACTGCCATGCACATGGCAGCACTGAATGGACATGCTGAAACTGTTCATCTCCTTCTGGATTTGGGGGCTTCCGTTTCTGACGTTACAGTGGAGGATGGAACTACAATTGATCTGATAGGTATGCTTGGTTTTTATTCCTTTGCGTTATTATAGTATCAATAGCTAGTTGTCGTCTGCTTGTGTCAAGTGAAAAAATAATAGTTTCTGATTCGAAGCTGTTGTTATTCATCTTTGATATCTTGTCATGGTATTGACTGATGTTGAGTTCAACAGAATGAAATGCATTCAAAACTTTTTCAGTCCCCATATTCCTGTTTGATCATAGCAAATTTGGTTATTTGAGTTGGTGATATAGTTTCCTGCTTGAAATGGGCTTATATTAGGTAGGTAGATGGTTATTTTGGAGTTATGATTTAAAGATAATGTGGTTTGTTGTTAGGTGCTGGAAGCACACCACTCCATTATGCTGCATGTGGTGGTAGTGCACTGTGTTGTCAGGTAGATTAATTGGTCATCAAACAAAATATCCATGAATATAATTAATATAAGGCGATCTTTTCAGCTTCTGATTGCCAAGGGTGCCAGTCTTACCGCTGAGAACACAAATGGGTATGAGAAGAATATTTTTCCATGTTACTACACTCAATAAAGAAGGCTGCACTTGCAATTTCTCCTCTTAATTTAGTTGTATATGATGCATGTTGAAAGACGGACTCCGTTGATGGTTGCTCGTTCGTGGAATAGAGATTGGCTCCATGAAATTCTAAGCCAACGCCCAGGAGGACGACCTAGACTAAGTCCCTCGCAGTTTCTGTGTCTTCCTCTCAAGAGCATTGTTGAAATTGCAAGGTGGGTGAGCAGATAAACACTGTAAATTACTTGCTATACTAGCCCACATTATTATGTATTCGTTTCAGGGAATGCGGATGGAGATGCAATGATTCATCATCTTCATGTTTAGATCCATGCGTCGTTTGCTTAGAGAGACCGTGCACAGTCGCTGCGGAAGGTATACTTCAACTCACTCACCATTCTTTGATGCATTAACACTCTACTTCAAGTTCAACTACATATTTCAACATATCGTCTATACATGCTATTGTTAAACTCGAAGCATTCCTGAAAACCGAAACTACAACTGTTGCTCAGGTTGTTTCCACGAGTTCTGCACACAATGCGCCCTGTACCTATGTTCCACAAGCACCACGACGGCGTCTCATGGGCCACCCGGTTCCATCGCCTGCCCCCTCTGTCGACACGGCATATTTTCATTTGTTAAGCTTTCAAGCACAGAGGCAGCAATCAAAGAGATTGCTAGAACGACCATGTCCTTATCCTTGTGCGCTTGCTCCTCCGAGATTCCTGAATCAAATTCTTCGGAAACACCATTCTGCAAGCCCGATTTTCCTTGTTCGCTCCGCTCCCTCAGCAGCAAAAGGTTTCCTTCCGTCAAACTAAGCACCGGCCTCTGCATGGGGGCTCCGGAAACTAGCCCTTGCTTGGTTCGGAGTTCGAGATCATCCAACTTTCGGCACTCCGACACCAGGAGATGGTTGCGTTCTTTCAATCAATCTATGGGAGCTGGAAGCCGCTGCTAATGTGATGGAATCACTTTTAACGCATGTCCAATATTTTTCTAACCATTTTCTTCCGAGAAATTATCTTGGAAAATTGTAATGCATTACTTGGAATTCAGAAATCATCTGGATAAATACGTGTGATATGCCTTTATTTGTAGAAATTAAATCATGATGTGGCTGGCTTCATTTTGGGATAGATTTTCCTTCTTTTGAACGAATTTTGTTTTCTGAGGAAAATATAAAAGAAAATGTTTTGATTCAGCGTACATTATTTTCTCTGTCTGATTCAAGTTTCATTACACTTTTTAATATGTTCTCACTAACACGCGCGCGCGCGCACAAGAACAAGACATTGAGGATCAGAAATCCATGCACAGATATAGATTTTGCAAAATATTTGTTCTGGTTTTATTACTACAAGTTTTACATAATTGCCTCCTAAAGTTGCGATGTAAATTTATAAACAGTCAGGCATGAACTATACACTGTTTTAACTCTTAAAGTTGCTATAAATTTGTCTTCGCAGAAGATGTAAAAAAGGTGCAGTAATTACAATTTCTTTCCTCACAAATATACCAAGATAAATAAAATGAGTGCGAACAAACAAATGAATCTTCCTCATTACGAAAAAGGGAACTATTATATTGAATCATTACATGACCAAGCTCAGGAGGAATAGACAAAAATGAAAAAGATGGGAGGTTTGAACGAGAGAAAGATCACATTAAAAAAAAATAGAATAACAAAAATTCTAAAAACTTAAAATAAAAGAGAATGAAAGTCTTGCAAGGTCAAGAAAAAAAGTCCTACTAGAAAACAAAATTCCTAATCGAAAAAATAAGAATGCTCGGCATAAAAACTTTAGGGTAGGAATGAAAGAAAAGAAAGATCCATGATTGTATGATTAACGTTTTACTACAATCCCTTTCGTTTCTAAAAAGAAAGAACAATACAAGGATAAAAAATCCATACCCATTGTATTTTCTCCATTCCAAATCCTCTTTTAAGTTACCAAGCAATTCCTAATTAAAAAAGTAATATTTAAAAGCTCAGTAAGGATAGCCCCAACGCATGGCCGCACACATTCTCCAGCAAACATGCATGAAATGGTTGTATAGGAAAGAAGAATTGGTTAAGTGGAGGGGAAGAAGAGAAAGAAAAGACAGCCATGAATAGACTGATAAACGTATTTGCGATATGAAAAGATGGAATGCAGATGCATGCAATGCGGCAGCTGGTTTATATAGAATACAACTAACTCCAAACAGGGTTGTCCCCTACAGATTAACAAATACAAACAATGAATTTTTTATAGTAATGTGTGAAAAATATGTGAAGTAAGAAGATGTCAGTGGGAGTAATGTGACTCCATATATATGGCATCTGTTGTAGTGTTTCTTCAACTCTGTCATGCAAATATCTTTTAGCTTCTGATCTACGTTACATGCAAACCAAGGAGACAGAGGGGGGCCAAGTACAACCTTTTTCAGAATAACCAAAAAGAAAAGAGAGAGAAGCCGCGTGCTAATTAATTTATTTTCCTTCTCAGTTTCCATGCACTACTGTACCTTTTTCCACATTTAATGCCTTTCCATTTTGCTTGCTGACTACTTCTTTTCTTGACGTAAGACTACACACTCCGCTCTAATTCTATTTTGCTTTTCCTTCTTCAATAAGATTAACCCAAATTTGTTTCATAAATTAATGGATCGGCGCCAGAATATTATGCCAAATATTTGCAATAAATTCATTTTTAATTTAGAGTGTTGTGACCTAGATCACATAAAAGCTTCAATATCGGTGGCTGTCATGAGCCCGAAATGCTCTCAACTTTGGAGTAATTTTTTAATAATTCTAAACATTGTTAGGATATGAATGTTATATTTGTTGAACTCTAATATATAGTAGTAATATTTTGTACTTAAAGGATTTATTTTTTGGATGGAATTAACAAATATGCTTTAAATAACATTTGTTCTATGAAACCCCTTGTTAAAAACTTTGTTCGAATATATGAAAAAACATTTCAATGTACTCCTTTTGCGATGTAGGCTGTAACTCGCAATATTTAATGAAATTTTCATAAAAAAGAGGGAGATGAGTTGACCAATTGAGTAGTGTTGGTTGAGTGGTGCCGTAAAGAGGGATATGTTTGTCTGATTTCTGACATGAATATTTATTTGTGTTGACATAAACAGTTGATGAATAGAAGTGATGATGGGATCCATATCGTTACAGTAAGGCTATTCCAATTGCAGCAGTCTATATGCATGATACATCGCCTTTCGTCCCTCGTACCCACATGCCAAAAATATTGTCCCCATTATTCGTCTCAATTTCACTTCTCCACAACTTTTCTTTTCTTTTCTTTTCTTTTCTTCCTTGTTTTACCATCCAAACATAGGGCATAATTAAACGACTTAAGTACAGTACTACCTTTTTAAGTTGTTCGTTTATTATTATGTCAAATTTTATTTTTTATTAATCGAGTTCTTATTTAATACAGCCTTTGTAGTCCGATCATATTTAAGTAAAATGCAATAATTTATAATCTTATCCTTCTAATTTATTTGATATTTCAACACGTTTTTGTATAAGATTATAATTGAGTTATCATGAATAAGTCGTGTGGATATGCATTATCTTCTAGATATATTTGAATTGCTTAAAGATAAGAAATATCCAAGTTAGTTATTACTTTTGTGAAATTAACTTATCACCTATTTTATCTTTCTATCACGTGTTCTTTTGGTTGTTTTTCTGTTTTCTAAATAAATGCAAGTCGTGCACAAAAAATTGGGCAGTTAGAAGAACATGGACAAGGTGGTTTATGCAAGCTCGAAGTCATGGTAGCCGCTGCAACATTACTTGTCAACAAGTATAAATAGAGCTTGTCTTAACTGTTTGATGCAGAGAGATTAATGTGTGTTCTGGAGCTTACAAAGAATCTTGTTCTTGTCTAGTCTTCCGACTCTTTGTAGCTATAATGTGATAGTTTGACTTTCATAGGTTGTCTATGTAAATAATAAATTATTCAAGTGTATGTAGCTTGAGCAATATATTCTATTTAGTGTTTGGATTACGATGTGTAAGAATCATTTTTACAGTAAAATCGTTTTGTCCTGAGGCGTTTTCAAGTATTTATATACTTCATCAAAATTTAATCTTATGTATTCACAAAATCCGCTGCGTGTTAGTTAATAATGTTAGTAGCATTCTAGGCACAAATTTTATCAAACTACAATACTAATATCATAATATTTGTTGATCTAAATTAATAAATTAAAAGTTGAGGGATTACTTGTATGAGTTCATCATAAATGAACTTGTATTTATGAAACATTTAATATTCTTTTAAAAAATGTTAAGTACCTAATGAATTTGTTAACAGTTAACATACTATTTATGAAAAAATAAGAAATTAATACAAAATATTTCGTTTTATATGTCTGAATAATTTACTTTGCAAATCTAAATACATTAAATTAATCGTTCATCAAGTAACGGTCAACAATTAATGAAAATTATCATCCATCCGATGAAATAATCACACGGTACTTAATTGTTCTCATTTTCTTATCATATTTAGTGTTCTCATATCAATATATATATATATATATGGATGGAATTAAATGAGAAAGAATCCCCATATAAGAAATA
>AYJT01004665.1:0-14379 GCA_001278415.1 Ocimum tenuiflorum | reverse complement strand
ACTACTTATAAAATTCCATTAAATAATATTTCTAAAATAATATCAAATAATTCATTATATAATTTCATCTATGATAAACGCATACAAGTACATTAATTGTTTGATTAATGAATCCACTATTTTTTATCTACTAATTTAGATCGACAAATATCATATTATTAATACAACCATTTTATACAAATAAATAATTAAAATGTACAATAGTTATATCGTTTACAATTCAATCTTTTTACAATAACGAAGGTTTTTATGTGCAATCCTAACTAGCTGATTTAAATACAGACAGAAGATTTGACAAATAAAATGTGTTTTGTGCAATCCATTTGACACGTAAAAGTTCTTATTACAATTAAATTTTCAATTTTCATTCGCTTTTTACTATGTAATTTACATTTCTAATATATTATAATTGTTAAGGTATAATTGGTTGGCCAAACCAAACTTCCTCCGTGAATGGTGTTTTTGATTTTTTAATATAAAGGTATTTAAATAATTTATAAATATTTAATTTGTCCAAGGTGTAAAAAAATAATGCTAAGTCCATATGGATTTAGCACGTGAGTTATTGACTTATCGTATTTTACCCCATCGATATTGACAAAGTAAGTGTGAGATATCGAAAAAATAAATAATCTTTTAGGACATTGATATTTTACGAGAGAGAAGCTACGCTATTCAAATGTCTCTAAAGAAAAGCTACATCATTCAAATGTCTAAATTAGAGAAACATTAGCATCGGTTTTAAATTATGCTGGAAATATAACCATTTCTTCTGAGTTTACCGTATCAAATTATGTAATCGAAATTCGATCAATGTATTGATTAATTGTCACGTTTATGAACAATTTACGAATCAACCCCTATGCATAACCATAAGAATTGATGATAAATGTGCAGTATTAAGAAATATAACGATTATTCTATAAAAATCATAATATTGGTGGATGTGATCGACAAATATCATAATTACACCTAAATCTATACATCTACAACCATAGTGATCATTAATATATATTCTTGTGGTAGTTGGAAAGTACCTAAAAACTTTCAGTTGCTTTTGAACAATCACCTTTTGTTTTATATGAAGAGGGATATTTCCGTAAATTCATAGATTTATTTGTACGTGGAGTAGTAATCAAATACTGTCACAATTAAGATAAGACCTATATTTGGTCAATGTTTTCGATATAATTCATTTTAAGTTCGATAATCAAGTGTCTGGAAAAAAGGCTCGACTAGAAAACTAAAACTAAATACAAAAAACCAATAAATAAAACATTAAAAATGCAGATGAATATAATTTGATGCGTCCTCGAGTTGTTATGTCAGCAATTAAGTAACTAATACACACCAAGAAAAAGCCCACAACAGCAAAATATTCACGAACAATTAGTAATAAGTTTATCTAATTTAAATATGAAACTGAAATAGTACTACTTTGATTTTTAATGATCGAAAATTCATGAGTATGGAAGAGTAATATAATATATTCTGAGTAACTTTTGTTTTAATAATAATAATAATTGATAATTTGTAATGTCAACGTATCATCAGAAAGAAATACATAAATCAAAAAGTTGGAAGATTTGTAATGACAAGATTAAAATATAGGCGACCTGGCTTTCCCTCCTCCCTCCTATAAACTTGTGATTGAATCAAACCAGAAATTAAGGAACAAAAAAATAGCAAGAAAGAAAAGAAAACGCTTTAATAAATTTTAATGGTCCTCTCCGTGAGCGTGAAATGATTTTTCCATACAGTTGCCCTTTTTCTTTCATTCATTAACGCACAGAAAGTTATACGCTCACTATTATATTATATATCTGTGTATTGTAAGTGCACTCCGATACTTATTACGTGAAAGGCTGGGTTTTCATTTATCTTTGCTCATCGAAGAGCATACAGCTTCAGAGGTACGTTTCCTTGACCTAGTTACTTTGTGATTTTTGTGTGCTTCGCGGTTATCGCCGTTCGATCTTCATTTCCTTCCTTTTTTTGATAATCTTGTTTCTTGGATCTTAATTCCCTGTATTATCTGTTATCGGACAGTGATATTTCCTAGAGATGGTTATATAGCTCAATTTTGTCTGATCAGGTGATAGTATGAGTGCTCTCAGTGGTTTGGAGGGGTTGATAAAGTACTGTTCAATGAGTTATTTTGATCTTGAACATATGTTATTGGGTCTAGGGTTTGGCTCGTTTCGTGCTTGTGGAAATTGGGTTTTTGTGTGATTGTTTGGCTGATCATTTGGGAAATGTCGGTTTGTACCGCTGCGGCTAGGGTTTGAGTTTTAGGATTTTTGTTCGGGTGACTGTGTTGGGAGGGGTAGACTTTTAGGGTCAGTAAGACATGGATGATGTTCGTCAACAGCTGCAACAGAAACCTGAGAGTGCAGAGAACGATACTCGTTCCGAGTTTGAGAGGGGCTTGGAGGAGTTAATGGATGGGCATTATGATGAGTACATGTCCTTTGCTTCCTGTAGCACTCCTCGAACAACTACTACCGAAGATGAGGAGGATGAAGGGGATCAACTCATCAGAAGGAGAAGGAGGTCAGATCTCGATGGTGATGACCTGGCAGAATCTTCTGCCGCCAGGAGGCGTCACTCTAGGATTTTGAGTAGGTGGGCTGCCAGACAGGCTCAGGAGATGATCACCACGATCGAGAGGAGGAACCGCGAGTCAGAGTTGATGGCACTTGCGGGCTTGCATACAGTGTCAATGCTTGACTCATCATTCTTGAGGGAGTCACAGTCCCCAACTTCGAGGCATCAGGGGAACGTGGAGACTCTCAGCACCCAAGCATCATCTATCTTGCAGATGTGGCGAGAGCTGGAGGATGAGCCTGAACTAAACAATGCTCGGGAAAGAGTAAGAGAGAGATTGCGGCATCAGAGGAGCAGTGAATCTAACGCGAATGCATCTATAAATACAGAAGAAGGTCGGGTTGGCGAGAATCAGGGTAGTCTGGTTGATGCTACTGAAAGTGAGCATGACTATGGTACTTGGTCACATGATCAATTGGGTCCTCAGAATGAGAACAGGGACCGTGAAAGTTCTAGTCGTGAGCAATCTCCTGACCTTGGGGAAGTTGAAAGGGAAAGGGTAAGGCAAATTGTTCGTGGATGGATGGAGAGTGGTATTAGTGATACTTCCTCCAATCTTATGCCGAGGAATGATAGTCCAAGAGCTGAATGGCTTGGAGAAACTGAGCGTGAGAGGGTTAGGATCGTAAGGGAGTGGATGCAAATGACAAGTCAGCAAAGAGGGTCTTGTAGTGGAGGTAGGGAAGTACGGGACACTAGGCCTGGAAATCGAGTTGATGGTACTCTTGAAGAGTCTGCTGCTGACCAAGATGAAGGTCAGCCAGAGCATATACGCAGGGATATTTTGAGATTACGAGGACGGCAAGCTTTGCTTGATTTGCTTTTGAGGATCGAAAGGGAAAGGCAGCGGGAACTACAAGGTTTACTGGAATATCGTGCTGTATCTGATTTTGCACACCGCAATCGTATTCAGGTAACTTTATAATATGATATAACATCGCGCATTATTCAGGAGGCGTAGTTTTTGTCCCATTGGTTAAGGATTTGCATATACTATTTATTCTTTGATGTAGGATTCAGTTAGGAGTTTAATTTTCTAAAGGAACCAACAACTGTGTAGCTTGGGTAATTTATCCCTCCATAGGAGAATACTATCATTGTTTTAACTGGTTGACATAATTTTACAGTAAGTTACTCATCTTATAAAGGTGGGAGATGTTAATATTGTATGGTGGATTGGTTGTGATATTGTGTAGTTAGGTATTGCTGGAGAATATCTGTTTCCTGGACTTGGCGAATTTTTATCAGGAATATGTTCAATTGTGATCATTTTCTTCTTCTGAAAACTTTATTGTAGGGGTTTTCTGGTATGTAGTTCCTTTTTGTTCTGGAATCTCATATTTATCTCATACCACTACATGCATCTGGGTTAACTTGGACTTGACTTGAGGCCTTTATAGTCATTCAAATATAATTTGTTCATGATCTTTCTTTTGTTGGAAAGGCCTTTAATACTGGCTATGTCTCAACGTTAAAATAAGAGCTGAATCACTAGTTGAATTTTCCTCATCTTTTTGTCACAAAAAAAAGCTTTGCTGAGGGACATCTTTTAATTTCCAGTCGCTGCTTAGAGGCCGGTTTTTAAGAAATGAGAGGCCTGCTGAGGAAGAGAGACCGCCTTCAATGGCGGCTGGTGAGTTAAATCAGTTAAGACAGCGACACACAGTTTCTGGCCTAAGGTAAGCCCATTGTCCAAGTTGTGCTACTGGCAGCCTGTATTCCTCGTACATTTTACTTTTTGTTTCCTGTTTATTGAACTCTGAGTTTCTTATGCTTTAATGTACTGTGATCTGATTAATTTTGTTCAAGAAATATCAGAGGAGCTCAATTCTTATTCTCGTGCAGTAGCTGATTTGCTAAGCTAATGAACTGCCAAACTTTATTCTCTTTGTAATTTATGTAAATTACACCAATTCAAATATGTTGCTAATAGCATGACAACACAGAGGTGCTGCTAAGATTTTTACAAGTTCAGATTATTAGAGCATGGCTTACAGTTATTGAACATTTTATTTTTATGGCTTAAATATGTGATCTGATAGGAAATTTTTGTTTTAGCTGGTGACTTAACATTTACGGCATCAGATATGGCAATTTTAGGGAAAAGGTTCACATTTAAATAAAATTTTTGGGGGACCAGAATTACGGCAAGAAATTTTATAGTTAAAAGTTCTACTAAAATGGGAATAGATTTAGGCTCCTCCTTGGCATATATTATAGTATGCAAGTGGTTTTCTGTAGCAAGGTTATCGTTCAGCGCATATTTATCATTTATATTAGTTCGTCACCTGTGCCAATGCGCAATATGTACTTAATGTTATTGCTAAATAAATAAATATATAATTATTATGAATTTTATATGAGAGAACATAATAACAATCATATAAAAATATTACATAAAAAACTTATTAATTAATTAATTTATATCTTATATTGATTAGTTGTATTTAAGGTAAGTATTTTTGGAGGGAAACACAAGGGTATTATTTTAATATATAAATAAATAGATTTTTAAATTATAAATGTTTTTGTAATTTTGATCGATGAGTTGTTATTTAGGGAAGGGTTTCGTTTCAGATTGGAGAATATAGTTCGTGGTCAAGCAAGCAGCCATCCTGAGACCCCAGCTAACAATGTAAACATTGAGTCTAGAGATGATCAGAATAATACAAATGCTTCACAGGAAGTGCCGAGTGGGAATCAGGTAATTGATCGAATGGGGAATATGGATCAGAGTCCAGCTGCTCAAATTACACATCAACATGTTGCACCTGATCAAAGAAGGAATTGGCAAGGTCAGGCTGCTGAAGATGAGAGAACAGATGTACAGCAATCTGCATATAATGACTCTATTAGGCACAGGCATGAAACTTCAGATAGCCGAGGTTGGATTCGGCTGGATAATTCTGTTTCCAACTGGCCCTCAGAATCAGCTGCAACTGATGATGGAGGACAACATCATTCACCAGAAAGCCATGAGGTTTGGCCTGATGATGGCTCACGGGAGGCTGTGGACAATTGGTCAGAAGGGCCTTCAGACCGTCCGAGAATGAGGAGATCAGTTCCTTCTAGGAGAGTTACCAGGTTCTACCCTCCTGATGATGATAATGTGTACAGCATGGAACTCAGGGAACTATTGAGCAGGTTGTCTCATATTTTATGTTTCTCAATTTTTTCTCATGCTTCTAATAATGTCTTTTGAAACTTACTCATGTCTTATTGTAGGAGAAGTGTTTCCAATCTTCTCCGTAGTGGCTTCCGTGAGAGCCTCGATCAGTTGATTCAATCATATGTGGAAAGGCGAGGGAGGCCATCTATTGATTGGGATCTCCACAGGAACTTGCCGCTTCCTCCATCACCTGAGAGGGACCAGGAACAAGAGAATGATGAGCCAAATGAGGATCGTGGTGATGCTACTGCTAGACCATCACTAGTTTTACCGACTCCTCCAGTACCACCCCCACAGCCTCTTTGGCATCATGATTTCCACCATCCTGGATGGTCACGTCACAGCGTTCATCGTTCAGAACTTGTAAGTACTGCCCCCCGCTCCCCCATTATTATTAGTTGAAGTGCTATTTACTTATTCTTAATTTCTTATAGGCACACAATGCTGTCACTATATCCAACTGAGCAGTTTTTTTCCCAAAGAACTGAACACTTTGTTTCTTTCTATTTTTAGCAGGAGTGGGAGATGATTAATGATCTGAGAGCAGATGTTGCCAAACTTCAGCAGGGCATGAATCACATGCAGAGGATGTTAGAAGCATGCATGGATATGCAACTGGAACTCCAACGTTCAGTTAGACAGGAAGTTTCAGCTGCTCTCAATCGATCAGCTGGCGGACAAGGTTTGTGTTGCTGATGCTAGTCATTTTTACTTTCCTCAGAGAGTTGTACGATACAACTTATGGCCATTTGATTTCTACATGAATGCTATCATAACTTTTTCTGTAAATGCAGGGCCTTCCGAGACATCAGAAGATGGGTCGAAATGGGGTAATGTTAAAAAGGGTACCTGCTGTGTATGTTGTGATAATCATATTGATGCCCTGCTGTACAGGTATGGTGGTGGTGCTAAGCGTGTTTTGTTCGCAAATAACAGGATCTTCATTTTTGAACTAGAAGTGTTTGTCTGCTTCTACTGGTTGTCGTAGTCCTTACGCATATATATCTCTCACTCTACACAGATGTGGGCACATGTGCACATGCTCTAAATGTGCAAATGAGTTGGTACGTGGAGGAGGAAAATGTCCATTGTGTCGCGCACCCATTGTTGAGGTGATCCGAGCTTATTCTATACTGTAAAAAGTAGAGAAGAAATAAGCAGTTCTAAAGAACTGTATGGTGGAGCTATGGATGGGTCTCGGAAGCTCCCAGGTTCTTGTCCGTAGTGTGTTTAGTTTGCTGCTTTCTTCCTGATTACATTATACTCAATTGTCGAACATCAAATGGCGCTAATTGCTGCTTCATTCGTTCGTAAATAATATATGCAAATTCTTTCATGGAATATCTATCAAACTCGACCTTTTGTATGCGACTCCCGTCATCTTCTTTTTTCTGTACCATAATAATATGCAACTAAATTCTATGAAACTCTGCTAGATGTCATTAAGAAATGTATATTTCCTAATTGTAAAATCAAAAGAGTTGACGTATGAACCAATTTTGGGTTCAGTTTGGCTAGTGAAGATGTAGGTTCCATTTCCTTAATGAGACATAATAGTAATATGGGACATCAAATTATGGTTGCCATTTCCAATATCTGACGACGGTGGAATGTGTGGTGTCGATCAATTTCATTTCTCCCATTTATGGAGGATGGGTGTGTGGGAAAAGGTCATTTAACACTTCTAGTTCATCAGATCAATTTACATAGGATTTCATTAGTAATTTGGGATTTGATTAGTATAAATTACATAACTAATGTAATCCTGAGTTATTGCATGAAAACAAATTTACGTGTTGAAGCCTTTCGTTAAATCCATATTAGTATATTTCACTACAGTGGACGTCGAGTTCTACGTTTCCAAAACCGAGTGATTGAGATCGTGCTACACTTTTTGGACACAATTTGTCTGTACTCGAATCTTTGAAGATGGCCGCTATATGATAAAATTTAAAAAAGTGAGGAAAACCGAAAATATCATTCTTTATCCCAATTTTGGGTCTTTCCTCAAACGAATTTCATTATTTGCAACATAAAGAATTTAAAACTTTTTCTTACCGATCAAAATTCTGAAGGAAAAAAAACATGGATTATTTAATTATACGAAAAATTTCAGATCCACGCAGTATAGAACGCTGTCGTTTTGTAGGATTTACAACAATAAAACAATGTCGTACTCTTAATTCACTAGAGCATTATACATTTAGTAAACTTTATTAAAAATTTATTCATACAACACAAGGGACTTCATATGTAACAAAAAAATTCAGCATCGGAAAGAATAATAGCATCCTCATAGTCTACCAAAATCACGTCTATCATTATCATATACAGTTTTAATTTTACCTTGCAAACTAAACAAGGCAGCCAAATATAGCAGCAAACGCATTGCATGGGAAAAATGGTTGGAGCCGTCTCTTCTACAAATAGATTCATTCAAGAATAAGACAAGAAGATTGTGGTGGCAACTGAACTTTTGCATCACAAACTCTCAAACTCGACCGTGTGATTTGTGCATGCTAAAAATGGTTTTTACACCATGAATCGTGGTTATATATACGGAGATTCTTTCCAGTGGCTGCAGCAGTTGTTATGCATCACTGATCAAGAACAAGAATTGCGAGCTCTTAACTGTTGAGAGCTTTCAGTTTCATGACGAGCTGCTCTCTTTGTTCCTCCACCTCTGCGTAGTTTATGCTCATTTGGAGGTAACGCTCTTGAATTTCTTGCAACTCAGCTTCAAGTAATGAAACCTTGCGTTCGGTTTTTGCAGCTTCGCTGGTTTCGGGTGATTTCTTGGTAGCAACTGCTTGAGCACTGCCACACAATAATTCCAAAGCAATTTTATATTGCATATAATGCTTAAAAATTTACTAAACGCATGATTATACCATGATATAGAGCATGAAGCTCTTTGGGAATACTCTCCTTTCATGGTTGAAGTGCAGATTATGAGGCCTTGTTAATTTTTTTATCCACACCAGTTGGAAATTTGTTGTGGCTAATAAGTGAGACATTGCACGAATAGAAAGTATCGTGACATACCTTTCAACCTGTGATTTATGTGGTTTGTTGGCCTGCAAGGCTTGGGCAAGTTCATTTTTGAGAAGTTGAATCATGGACTCATTATCCGTTGATGGAACTTGAGATCTTCTGGAAAGATTATCTTGTTTCTTAGATATCTGGAAGGAGACGAAAGCTGTTATGATCACATTCCAATGAATGTATGCCTCGTTTAAAGGCACCATAGATACAAACAAGTAGAATAAGATAGATTCATATAATTTGGTACCAAGAGACTAACTTGAAATATAGATTCTGCTGTGGATTTACTACAAATTTCTTCAGCTTGTCTCGCCTGCTTCAGTTCAAGCCTTCTCTGCAGATCCTCTCTTACATCTTCAAGATGTTTGACCTTCGTTAACAACTGACTGTTTACTATCTTAATCTGATTAAGCTCATTTTTTATCTCCGCATTTTGCACACTTAATGCATCTCTTGCTATTAGATCTCCCTCTAGCCTCAGAATTTTCTCCTCCAACGCAATTTTCTTGCGTCTGCAATCCTCCTCTTCCAGCACTGCTTTCTGCAGGTCATAGCTTTTCTCATTCATGGAATTTTTTTCCCATTTTAGTTCTTTGTAATCTCTTGATACAGATCTGAGTGAAGCTTCAAGAAGCTCATTTTGGGACTGCGTTTCTTGAACTGAGACCCTTAGACACAAAATCTCATTTTGCAGCGTAGATACTTTCTCCAGCTGCATGTGTAGTATAGAATTTTCTTCGGCTAGTCGAAGCCTTTCAGCTTCAGAAAGTTCTAGTTTCAGGTCTAGCTCGTTGATGATGGATTTGAGTTTCGATTCACAGTCCATCATACTCTCAAACATGATCAGGAGCTCTTCCTCATCACCTGTTAGAACTATCTTGTTTCCGCCATTTGATCTTTCAAGATTTCGGCCATCAGCTTTTCCTCCTGCAGCGATTTCTTCCTTCATTAAGGAAAATCTTACTCTTAAATTTCCCATATTATCTGCATGTCTGCAACTGCAATCTTGAAATGTTCTTGCTTTTGATTCCAAGTCCATACACTGGCTTTGCAGCTTCTGTTTTTGCTCCCGCAGCTCACCATTGAACTTCTGTAGTGAGTTGTATTCTTCCATAAGACTTTCAGTTGTAGCCTGCAACCTTACATTCACTTTGCCTAAAGCCGCACGCTCTTCCTCAGCTTCTAACCAGTGCTTTTGCATTTCCATCAACTTTTCCTTTTCCCTAACCTTTCGTGACTCATTTTCTTCCTCCAATAGTTTGATCTGATTCTCAAGAACCTTAACTTGAGATTCTGAATGCTGCAGCTCCAAACGACTTGAATCACTACTATCGGTAAGATATCTTAATTGAGCTTCTAAGCCTGATACCCTTTGCAATAAGTAAATATTCTCTTCTTGTAGATTAGACAGGAGTTTCATCAACTCAGTTTGGCTGTTTTCTGATTTCATCATTCCCATTTCATCAATTTTATCGTCTGAAACAGGGGAGCCTACACTGCTGCAGATCAGAACCGCATCACTTGCTGATTTGCTCGAACATTCAGATACGAAGATTCCATCTTTTCCTATACTTTCCATATCTTCAAGATCAGCAATCTCTTCTTGAAGAATCTCAGTCTTCTCACTCTCCTCCACGGGCTGCTCGATGCATAGCTCGTGCTGCCCAACTTCAGATGTATTCAACACATTCTTTCTTAGTTCTTTGAGTTCATATAGAAGTTCTATATTCTCTTCTGTAAGCTCATTGCAATCTGCCTCGAGCTCACGGACCTTTTCCTTTAACTGTTTAATCTCATTTGTTTCATCTGCATTGTCTCTATGCTCCGACTCTATGAAATCTTGAACACAGGCTGCACTTGATATTGCAGCTTCCAAATTCAAAATTTTCTGTTCTTTCTCAGATAACATTTTGTTGCATTCAGCAACAAACTCCTTGACAACCCGATTCTTCAAATCTCCCTCAATATCTATTTCTATGATCTTTTCCTGAAACGCACTTTCAAGAAGTGAAATCTCTCCCTGCAAAGCTCGTTGCAGCTCCTGCATATTTAGCAACTCAAGCTCAGAGATGCAGTTACTTTCATGTGGCGTTTCTTCGCGGATATCTGCTACAGATGTCTCAGAAATGCTGGCATCCAAATCAGTATCATGCAAAGTCTTCAATTCCTCAAAGGAAGCTTGATCATTGGCATTTAATTTGCTAGCTGAGAGGCTTTCTATCTCAATCTTTTGTTTATCTATAGTCTCCTCCATTTCTTGAAGAACTGAAATCAACTCAATATTTGATTCTTGAGTTTTATTGAGCTGTAGAGACAAATTTTCATTCTCCTCCTTTTGGAACCTAATCTCATCTTCCATTTCCTTCTGCATATTGCTCCATCCTAATTCTTGGAGCTCCGAGTTTTGAACTGAATTTAGCTTCATCTCAGACTCCTCGAAGAGGGATTTTAAGTGCTTGATTTCTTGAGTCAGTTCTTGACACTCCAAGCGCGATGCAGCGAGTTCCATATTCAGTTTTGTTATACTCAAACTCTGATCAGATAACTCATCCCTCATTTTCTCCATCTCAATAGACAATTTCCTTGCATTTTGCTCCCACATCCTTGCTTCTGCCTCGAGTTCTTGAACTGTGGTGTCATCTCCTTCCTTGAATGTTTTTGACGATGAGAGATTTAGCTGTAGTGACGTGGCAGCTGCATGACATGACTTTCTGAATTCTTCTCTTTGATTTCTACCATGAAGTGATCGAACTGATCTAACAGAACCGTGTGTGTAGGAGCTATAAGATGCACTTTCGTTTGACTCGATGGAGTCTTGCCTTCCAAAACCATTGCTCCCTCCATTCCGCTCACTTTGAGAGGAAAAGCTCTGCCTTCCCAAAGAGTCATCCATTGAGTCAAAGCTGTAATGCGAAACTGATGCTGAGAAACTCGTTTCCTGATCCCAATAAGACCAAACAAGTTACTACTAACATTATAAAAAAAATTAAAATGGAAAATATAACTTGTTATAAGCTGTAAGTATTCTGTAGCATGAAATGTAAGAGTGCGATCTAACCCTGCTACCAGCAACCATGGGATGAGACAAACTGCCAGAGTTGTGAGTGGAGAGAGATTCACTACTCTTTGCAGTGGTGCAATCAGAAATTTCAGATTGATTTTCTATGCTGTCTTGATCCACATTCTCAACTTTAGGCGCTTTCATGCCTTTCCGTTTCTCTTCCCTTGAATTTCATTCATGCGTTAATATTCACGAGCGTAGTTTGGAAACCAAAGTAAAAAAAAGACAAATGTTACATGCAAAAAACAATCATCAACATTGTCACAAACCTTGGATTTGTTTTTGGTGTTAGACATTTCACTTCTACCTGCGCAGAAGCAAGAATGCAAATATTCAAGCTTTAGTGGTTACAAGAGCCAGAAAAATGTCGCAACAATATGATAAGGATCACACATTTTCATAATAGGTTCACTTTAGTTAAAAGCACGCGTTATAACAAAAAGAAGGAGGTCTTACTTGTAGAACTGTCCCAGAAGTGCACTTTTTGAGAGGCAATGAAACTGACACTGGAGATTCTGAACTCAGAAATTCTGCAAGATTCAGTGCAGTTTCTCCAAGAATACTAGATTTTGAAGATCCCTGTAACAAACCATTTCATGCATCAGCCTAACAAGAAAGAAGACAATCATTATTAGGATTCTTTACTTATAAACTAAATGTCTAACCGTTGCAAGCAGAAATTTGAAGAGATATTCACTGTCAATATCTGTGATCCATATTGATTCTGAGAAGGTTTCTGTCCATTGACAAGTTCCATTTTTAACCGTCGCCTTTCCTGTTTTTCGAACTGTTTTTCCTGATTCTGAAGAGATTAGAGAGACATAAATCTTGTCCCACCCTTTTGGTACCTGACATTGCAACAAAGATACATGAACTGTCGAAATTTAATGGAACAAGATGTTACAAACATTAATTCTTGGCACATTTATGCAGGTTCATTTAATTGCCATCGGCTACATATCAATGAACTTGGTTCACAATAACCAGGAGTCATTAAAATTTGAATTTGCAGACTTAAAAATTGGAGGTGTCAAAATAATGGCCAAAAAACAAAGAGGACAATAATACTGTCCTAACAAAGTTCCAATCTTTCCCCTTTCTCTGTGTCCTAATGCACTTAAGCCGTCGTGAACATTTATTTGGCTTGCGACAAATTTTACAAACACAATAAAACATAAATTTAGTATTGTTGTCTATAAGTAGTAGCCCTAACCACCATTTTTATTGCACATGTTCACTGTGACAATAATAAAGGCAACAATAACTCTCTAGATTCAAACACATTCATCATCCACCAATGCAAAATGAAATCAAACTACCAAACTCCATGGAGTAGTTCACAGCCCTTAACTACTAATTTTCCTATCAATTTGCTAAAACTCTTCACAGACCGTGTATTTAAAAGATAAACTTATGTGGAGTAGTTGTTTGTTTATCCTCTTCACAAAATAAATAAATAATAAAACATAGTCCAAACTTCAGACAAATACAAAAGACAACCTCGTTGTCGAGAATTTGGAACCGGCCCATGTTACTACAGAACAATATGGATAAGAAAACATGTGCAAAGAATCTCCTTCAAACGAATAAACTGCAATAAAGATTCCTAAACACCATCAACAAGAACCAAAAGGAACTAAATTTCCCAGATGGGAAAAAAAAATAGTAATGTATTTATACAGAGAGTATAGAAAACCAACCAGATTCGCCTGAATGTTGGAGAAAGTGAAATCAAATTTCTGTGCAGATGCCTCGGTGCCAGCTGATGAATATGATGATGATGACTTGTGTCTGTGAAGTCTGAAAATCTTCTCTCTTATCATTCTGAATTATATATGTGTGTATGATTCACTTCTCTAGAAAAACAAAAAAGTATAAAGAAAGAAGAGAAAGAGGCAGGGTGGCATTCACGAAATATGGATAGTTCTTGAAATAGTGTGTTTTGCAGAGAATTTAAGAAATAATGATGGGGAATGGGAATGGGTTAAGTAGTAGTAGAAGAAGAAGAAGTGAAGAGGGGATATGGAATTGATGGGTGGTGAGGTGGGGTCTGTTATGCAGATGGTTTTACTTCTTGGATTTTTGCTTTCTACCAATTCTTTTTCAGCAACCAAATCAATCATTGTTTTACCTCCTCCATATTAGAGTTTTTCAGTTATGTCTATCTTTATTTTATTATTTGGATTTGAATTGTTTTTAAAAACATTATTATTATTATTATTATTATACAGATTTATAGAAAACTTTTTTAATATTATTTATAAATAATAATTTAATTGTATTACAAAAAATTACTATATGACCTCTCAATATACATAAATATTGAGTATATCCATAGTAGTCAAGTCAGATATACAATGATTATAAATAAGTTGAATCATTTGACGTGGAATATTAACATGATCTATCCAAAACAGGCTTTGGATTATTTATTCCCTAATGGTGTTCCACTTCCTATTCCACAATTAAATATTAATTTTTATAAGAGATATTACAA
>AYJT01004636.1:0-11385 GCA_001278415.1 Ocimum tenuiflorum | reverse complement strand
ATTCAAAGGTGACGAGTCTCCACCTATCGTTTTTTTTGCTTCCGTGTCGGTCTTGGGCTACAATCCAAACTTCTTTCCGTGGCAAGGATCATATCACCTGCTCACCATTCTTATGGCATATGCGATGTCTGGTTAAACATATCATAAGATACATGAGACTCCCAATAATATTAGCATATGGTACCTAATTCATTTTAGCCCTTTCTTTATCACATTTCGGCTTCTGGACCTCTGACAATTTCAGTTGTGTAGTAATGAGAGTATTGATTATTTCACTTCTACCATTTTAAACTTCTCAAGTACTTTCAACAAATAATCGTTTGAGAAAGTCTGAAAATACTTTCAACAAATAATCTTATCTCTCACGATGTCCATACTAAGAATTCTTCTAGCCACTCCAAAATATTTCATATCAAATTGCATTTTCAGTTGAGATTTCATATTCTCAATCTTAGCAACAATTTTGCCAGCCACCAATATATCATCCACATATAGCAATAGATGCAACAAACTTCCATCTAATGCTTTTCTTATATAGACACAACTGTCATACTTGAATCTAGTAAAACCCATGTGCAACATATATTCATTAAACTTCATGGTCCATTGCCTTGACTCTACTTGAGGCCATATAAAGATCTTTTTAACATACTTGATCTTCTTTGTTATCAATCATTAATCCCTATGGTGGCAGCATCTACAGCTCCTCTTCTAACCCCCCAAGTAAGAATTTAGTTTTTACATCTAGTTGATGTAATTCCAAGTCCTCCTGCACCACAATGGTCAATAACGTTCTAAGAGATGCATGTTTAACCATTGGAGACAAAACCTCATTGTAATCGATGCCCTCTCTTTGATTGGAACTTTGGGCCACCAATCTAACTTTATATCTAACTTTGTTGAGATTTCCACCCACAAACTTCTTTTTTAAAATCCATCTACATCTCATAGGTTTGTGTTCAGCTGGCTTATTCACCAAAAATTCCATGTGTGGTTCTTCAATAGAGATTCCAACTCCTCCTTCATGGCTTGTATCCAGTGATCTCTTTCGGCACACATAATTGCATCATCATATGTTTTGGGCTTTGAATACTACAACTTCTCAGCTATACTCAAAGCAAAACATAGTAACTCAGCTTGACTGTACCTAGTTGGAGGATGTATTTCTCTTCTACTTTGATCTCTAGCAAGCATGTAATCAGAAAGATCATGCTCTATGCTGCATCACCATCTAGTATACTTTCATCAGAGCTTAATATTTCATCATTTTGTTTCCCTTGTGTGTTAATTTCAACACCTTCTGATGGGAGCTCCACCTCAAATTGACCATTCTCCTTGTGATTATCAATCTATTTCATCTGCAGATATGGCATTTTTAATTCCTCAAATACCACATCTCTACTAATGATTATTTTTATTCCCTTGCTCCATACACCGCAATCTATAACCCTTCACTCCGTTCGGATATCCCAGCATCACACACCTCAAAACCTTTGGCGCAAGCTTATCTTGTCTCAAATGTACATATGCTTGAAAACCAAAAGGTCTAAGATATGTACACATGAGATCTTCTTACTCGACCATTCTTGTTGCGGAGTCTTGTAGTTTATCGCAGATGATGGTGCCATATTGATCAAATAATTGATTGTAGTTACAACCTCTCCCCAAAATGTAGCAGGCAAATCCGAAGAAGTTAGCATGCATCTAACTCTCTCCAGCAATGTGCAGTTCATACGCTCAACCAAGACATTTTGTTGCAGGTTGCCAAGAACTGTGAAATGTCTTATAATTCCCTTACTAGCACAAAAATCCTTAAAAGCTTGAGATAAGAACTCTGTGTCGTTATCTGTTCTCAGACATTTCAATCTATTTTCAGATTCATTTTCAACAACAATGCACCAATCTCTAAAATATACACATGTATCTGATTTTGCTTTCAACATGAACACCTAATTTTCTTGTAAAATCATCAATTAGGCTCAAGAAATACCTGCCACCTCCAAGTGTTGCTGTGTTAGAAGGTCCCCACAGAGCGCAGTGAACATACTCCAGTCTGCGGGTTGAATTGTGTACACCAGTTGGAAACGCGAGTTTCTTGCTCTTGTCCAATATGCACTCTTCACATGGCTTGACCTTGAATCTTACTCCATGATGTATAGATTATTGGTTTATCAATTTATTCATTCTCTTTTCTACCAAATATCCTAATCTTAAGTGCCAGAACCTCGAATCATCACGAACATTGTTGTCAACATGCCCAACCAACGGACACGCTTGCAGATAATACAAGCTATCTCTCCTAATGCCTTTGAAGAACACTTGATTATCCCTCTGGAAATACAATTTTCCTTGGATTGAAATGAACATGCAACCCTTAGACTCCAATAATCACAATGAGATAAGATTTCTCTTTAGGTTATGAATAAATATAACCTCAATCAACAATACCCTTCACTGCACATTGTCGTTCATCCCCCAAAATAATATATCCCAGGTCATTCTTTTCGAATTCACATAACCACTCCTTTCTTGGACACATGTAAAAGGTGCACCCGCTGTCTAAAATCCATTTATTTTCTATGTTGTGCTCTGTCACATTGAGTACAATACTCTTATCAACTGTGTTCATTGTAGTAACCACGTTTGTGCCCTGATTCATCTGAGATTGCTTTCTTTTTAAAAAGAAGCAATCCTTCTTGAAATCCCAGCCATATTGCCCTGATTCATCTGGGATTGCTTTCTTTTTAACAAGAAGCAATCCTTCTTGAAATCCCAGCCATGTTGCAATGGTGACATTTCCTCATTATCTTTATCCCCATCAATCTTCCAAACTTTATTCTGAAATGCATTTCCATCTAAAGCATTTATGTTAAATTTGGTTCTGATAGATTTAGATTTGATTGCCAATCCAGCTGCTATAAACTCTGAACAGGGGCCAATAAGCCTTTCAGTTTCCTTTGTTTTGATGGTCGAAAGCAATTCTTCTAAAGTGATAGCACTTTCTCTCTCGTAAGTCATCGCATCCATCAAGTTATCATACATAGAGGGTAAAGCATTCAATTTGATCCCGGTATTCTCAAGATCATCAATCATCTTGCTAAACTCATCCACTCGATCGAGAATAGCCTTATCTTCAGTGATCTTGTAGGAATAGAGTCTCCTCTTCATAAGCAATATGTTGGAAAGTGACTTGGTCATATAAAAATTTTCCACTTTTGCCCAGATTCCAGCCGTCATCGTCTCGCGAGAAACTTATCGAAGTATTGATAGTATTATGATTTGCATGTATTTTGGGTAGTTTTTGTGTGCTTTTAATGTTAAAAACATGCAAGTTCATGTTATTATTAGCTTGATTTATTTATCTTGAGGATATTATGCTTGTTTGAGTTGTTTTGAAGGATTTTAGTGAAAACAAGTAAAAAGGAATGAAGGACAAGCATTTCAAGCATTATGCTGCAAAGGGCGTCCACTAAAATGGCTCCAACTCCCAGCATACTTCGATTTTGGCTATTAACGGATATGCATGGAAAGAGCTTTCGATTAACTTTCTAACGCAACTTGAATCACCCAAATGAGTCTTCATACGCAAAAGATAGAGCCAAATCTTTGAAGCTGCGGAGAGCTGGAATTCTTTATGTGTTTTCTATACAAAATCCATGAATTCGCCCAGAAAAGCCCCGTTTTGGCCCGAATTCATGATATCTGTATATATCCTCAATTGACACGAAATTTAGGAGTTCCCTATTATATTTTCTTAGGCTTTTACATTCTAAACAAGGGGAACCGCATTAAGATGCAGATCTTTGTCTGGAGCTCACACGGATAAAAGAAGATTCAAGATTTGAAAACTACAGTGCAATTGTATCATGATTCTTTTTCTTTTTCTTGTAATATTTATGTTAGGCTAGATCTTGATGTGTTGTAAGGTTAGAAAATAGATGGATTTGATTTCTGATATGTGACTAGTTCGACAATTGAATTCAGCTTCATTTTTTCTTTATTTCCGTGGTTATTGCTTGATTGATTGCCTGATCATCAATCTATCATTATTTAATCTAATAATTCAACATTCGAGAGATAAGAATTGTAATGAGATAGGAATAAGGGACACGATAATTTGACATTCTAGAGAACAAGAGAATTATTGTGAAAACATGAATCTTGTGATCTTTTTTTAGTTGCATGTTAGAGATTTGATAGAGATATTCATCTTAACTTGTAATCCATGGTTTATTTACTTCGAGAGAAGACTTAAACTAATTTGGCGATTGTTCTAAACAACTTGAATACTCTGATTTGCCTGCTTATCACTGTTATTGATTGAATTCATTGAAATCTGGCTTCGGAACATAGTTTATCATTCTGAATTTGAATTTTCTACTTGTTTAATCATCTTAGTTAAGTTTTATTTTTCTATCTAGCATAAATAAACATCATTTTATTTGTGAGTCTAATTAGTGTCGACAATATTTTATGATACTTATTGATTTAGTTTATCAGTCTCTATGGGATACGACTTTGCTCTCTACTATATATAATTACACCGTATTGCGAGGTAGTTAAATATTTTAGCGATCAAGTATCGTATTACTGAGGTAGAGAACGATGACTTAATCCGCCACAATCTGAAGTCATTTTTTCTGGTGAGTATCCCTAGATTTGAATTTGGAGGTGGCCATGATAGTAATCTGGATTTGATTCTCATAGATGTGACGCCAATTGTAAAGAATAATAGAGCAGTTGACGATCGAAATATAAAAATATTGATGAGAGAATTTTGTGAAGTGAACTAAAATTGTGTTATTCAACTGAGAAAAAGAGTATATCCATTTTCAAGAAATATCATCTAATTGTATCACCTTACAACTCTCATCTAACGACTATTTACATAATAGTAAAACTACTTCCACATATGTCGTGAAATTACAATAGAAATCCTAACAACCAACTCACACTTGCTGGTATAGGCACAACTCATGAAGTCAACAATATCCACGGTGGTGGCTAGGGGGTGTAAACGAGTCGAGTATGACCAAACTCGAGCTCGAGCTCAATGGCCAAACTCGAAGCTCGAGCTCAAAATTTTTGAGCTCGAGTTCGGCTCGATCGAAAGCTCGAGCCAAAACTTTTATTTTTTAATCCTATTTTCCAAAATGAATGAAAATTCAAATAATTCTTATGACAAACATTCTAATGTTCAAAGAAAAAAATTAACCTGCTTAAACATCATCAACAAAGAAGGTAGAGAAACAACCACAAATCATAACTAATATGTCCAAACAAGCATATTGATATGTCCAAGCATAACATTCCCAGTGTCCGACGAGCAAAAATAAGGACAATTTTTTTATCCAACAAAATACAATAATCTAAAGAAACAACAACTCCATGAGCTTAAGTCCGAGCATAACACTCCAAATGTCTGACGAGCAGACCTGCACAATTGAAAACAAGAAAATTATTAAACAAGACACAAGATTATCAAAATTGAGTTAGTTATTCATTTACCTTCAAACACTAGGCAACATGAGACTTTTTCACATCCTAAACATAAAAAACAAAAAATAATTTTTTTATTTAAATCTATATTAACTGAGATCTATGAAAAATAATATAAACTTATTTTGTTCTTTCTCTTCACACAATGGAGACTACAACACCAATCACCACCACATATCAATACTTGAATAGTATCCCCAACCAATGATGCATGATAAGTATCAATAACACGACTCCCCACATCGAAAGTAGCTTTCAAAGCTAAAGTTGATATTGGAATAGCTAGTATATTGTGAGCCATTTTAGATAAAATACGGTACTTCCAATTGTTTACTCTCCTCCACTCTAAAGCATCAAATGCAGTCCAGCTTTCATCACATATATAAGACCCCTCTTCCAAATAAGTATCCAATTCTGATTTTTGGGGTTGAACAGTTTCCATTGATTTCACAAATTGAGTGAATTCAGACCAACCAGAGTACAAGCGTTGATCTTCATATGAAGCATTTCTACCACCACCAACAATGTCATCCTGTTGAGAAGTGTGATCTGACTGACTTTCAGCTACATATTCATCGAATACCTCACATAAAACTTTCTCACTTTGTAGATATTCTCCCTTGCTTCATCTTCAGAATACATTTCGAAAAACAAAACTCAACAACCCTCATCTGCACCTCGGATCTAATATGGCAGCTATAGACATCAACAAATACACTCACCCCAATACTTATCAAATTTTTGTTTCATAGCCCCTACCATATCATGGATGAAGTAATCTTTACTTTCATCAACATAAAATTTATCGAGCAACACGTTAATCCGATATAGTTCATTAAGCAAGAAATTTTAGGTAGGATACTGATAATCGGTCTCTTTGCATGTGTTTTGATTGAGTTTTGTCGTTGTTTGAGTCATTGTTTGTGTTGTTTTCGACCGATTATCAATGTTTTGTGTTCATCTTGTGTTTCGTTCTTATTTTTTCGTGTTTTGTAGGTTTTTGGGTGAAAAAAATCAAGTTTTGGAATGGTTGAGTTCTCGTCGAGCAAGTGATGCTTTGGAGTTTCTCAGGTTGCCGGTACCGAGCCAACGACTGTCGATTGTGCAGCCATCAACCCAGCTAAAGAATTCAACTCTCGGGTCGCCAGTTCTCAATTGGCGACCACCGGTTCAGCTGCCAATCAAGCCGTCGACCGATAGCTCAGTCCCGTCGGTCGACGGCCATGTTTTTCATGGGCTTTCTGGCCCAGATCCACTGGATTTTACCCTGATTTTGCCTACACCTATAAATAGGGTTTCAAGTGACAATTTTCAGTAGCTTTTATCTAATTATTTTCGGACTTAGTTCATTTCAATTCGTAGATAGATGTTCTTCGATTTATAGATTAGATTTATCGCTTCGTAGATTTGAATCGTTCATCTATTCGGATCGTGACAACTAGATTGTGAATTTTTATTTCACTTTTATTTACATTCAAGTAAGTATTCATTTCGTTTTTATAGTCAATCAATTCATGTTTACGTTTATCGCTTTTGAGTATTAGTTTCCATGAGTAGTTAAATTTATCCGGTGGATTCTAGGGTTTCTATTACGAATAATGGGTTGGATGAATGAATGAATGGATTGATTGCCAATAGTATTTGAATCTTTCGATTTCTATTTCTATTCTGTTGAATCAATCAAAAGTTATTTTCAATGGGTTATAAATTAATGTTCTATGAATTAAAAGTTTGAGAACTTAATGGACTTGGATTTCGAAAGGATTAATTGTAGTAGATTGGGTTTGAAACAATTAATTGGCTTTGATGTTTGAACTATGGGGAGTTTTCAATATTTACTTATATTCAAAAGATGAAAAAGGAATTTTGGAAATCTACATCACATAGTAGCTAAAAAGGTCATGTGTGTGAATTTTGTAAATCAATTCGTTCGAAGATTTATTGGTGGTTGATTCTCTTTTATAAATTCTGACTTGCTTTTGTGATATGATCCTAGAATTCCCGTTGATTGATTAATTGTATTGTTGCATTTCTGTTTTGAATTAGTTAAAAATCAACTCTATCGTTTCATTCGACTAGACAATAGGGTTATCGATAACGAATTAGTGATTGACGACGTTTCTTTTTACCTAGTCCTGAGTTCGATATTTTTATTATTGCGACTCGTTTTTCGTCAAAGAAAACGCGTATCAGATACTCACTTCAGAAATGATATTTGTAGCCGAGTTGAACACCTCCAAAGTCGAACAAACCTTCTCAACCTTGATCCAGTCTTTGTTGCTTGGACAACAAGTGTACCTTGGCTCCCTCTCTTTGTATTTTGAAAACACCTCCCTGAAGGATAACATCTCATATGTGGAATTCCATCTTGTTTTGCATTCCAACACAAGCTTTCTATCAGGCAATTGTAATTGTTGCAAAATTTCAGATAATATCATGAGTCGAGCCTTGTTATAATTGATGAAGTTCACACTCTCATGGATGTCTGCAATTATGTCAACATTTTTTACAAACCATCTTGAAAGGTTCAAGATGTGTGCACAACACCTCACATGGAATAACTTTCCTCCACATAACAACTTCTTCTTTCTCGAGAATGTGTCTTTTAGAATTCTTATGGTAGAACATTGTTTGAAGCATTATCCACTAAAATTGTGAAAATCTTGTTTTCAATGCTCCATTCCTTCATACACTTAAACAAGCTATCTGCAATCTCAATGTCACGATGTGGAGGAGGCAGGTGAACGAAGCTTATAACACACTTTTACAGCTTCCAGTTTGAATCAATGAAGTGACCGATAAGAACCATGTACTCCAACTTCTGATTAGTTGATCTCCACAAATTCGTAGTGACACTAATCTTGTTGATGTTCTCGAGCTGCAACATCAACCTTCTCTTCTCGATTTTATACACTTGCACACAATCTTTTTTTATTGTGTTACGTGAAATCTTCTCCCACTCACGCATCCCACACTATTGCATCATATTGAACAGTTCTTCTTCAGCAATGGTAAAAGTATGCTCATGCTTAAAGATCTAATGGGCAACGGACTCGCATTTTGCCCATGTCAAACTTCCCATCATTAAGTGCGGGTGACACTATTTGTGCTTCTGGTGTTTCTTATGGTTGTAACGTAATTTGCCTTTGTTGCCTTAAATATCATTCGCGTCACACATCATTTAAGTGTCTCGAGAGGTGGGTAGTACTCTTGCTCTTTATGGACAACCTGGATTTGTAATGTATGCATTCAACTTTTTTTCCACCCGCAAAATCTACTTCCTGAAATTCTTCCCAAACCTTAGGAGCCTTCTGTTGTTTCTTTGGCTCAAACTGGAGATCCTCTTCTACATTCGACGTCGTGTTTGTAGTGGAAACTTCATTTGATGTAGTATTTGTGGAGTTAACATCATTGGAATGGGGTGTATCACATGGTGAAATTTGATTATTTACCATTGATGATGATACTTTAGGTGGAGAGAATGACATGTTTCCTTTGAAATAATATTAATTAATAAAAATATAATAGTTAATACTATATTAGCTAATCATGCATCCATTGTGATTTATGAGTCTAATACCTAATAAGTAAAATAGTAGAGCAGTAGGGGCAACACAAAACATTAAACCAATACAATAACATAACAAAAATTAAGCTATCATAACCAACTGGGCTATACCCTCTCAACACAAATAAGTAATGTTTAATTCAATCTAGTTATTTCTTATTCAACATTATCTGTCTACATGTAAGCTATGAAAGAATAAATGCTGAGATATTGGAATTCTGTGAAAAGACTTGCATCAAGGTGAAGGAATATCTTCAACACTACAAATCTAGGCAGGGTTGAATTCAACAATTTGGTTCAAATGGGGAGTTTTTTAAAAGAGGAAAATGTTTTTAGATCCAAAAATGATATTATCCGTGGACCAAGGTGAAGGAATATATCATCGCAGAATTCATATGACAATATTATCACAATAAACTTTCCTAAAACATGAAGCTATCACGAGGCATTTTAAATAAAAACTACCACAAGCCTTGTAACATTTTAGATACAAATAAACTGATATTTCAATATATTGATACACACTACGTCGAATGCAGAAAAGGAAAATTGATATTTCAATCCTAAAAATAAACACTATGTCAAATAAACACCATTGTACTCATCAAATAAACTGATATTTCAATCTTTCCGAGCATGTTGAGTCCATCCCAGGGGCTATAATGTCCTTACATGAGCTTCATTGTTTGGTCCATCTAAAGGACTACAAGGTTAATTTTTGGGTTACTCTGCATGTTGAGTTCCTTTTAGAGTTCTTCGATACTGGGTTCACTCAAATGACCTCTGGGTTAAATTCTCATGTCTTGTATGGAGGCTTTGATACCGGTTGCTCTAACTCATCGAATCCGGTGTAGGCCCCGCCTGGGCCACCATACCCTTTGGGGTTTGGTTCTCAAGGCCCTCTGAGGTAATTTTCAAGGCCCCATTGTATAAAGCCCCATCGAGATAATGTTGAAGGCCCTCTAAGATAAATTTTTTAAGGCCCTCCAATGTCACCCCATGCAATTTGATCGTTCAATTTCGTCCTTATTATTAATTTGAGGTAACTCGAGACCCGCCACTATATCTCACTTTGAGTCTATACTTGAGGCAACTCAAGGACTTCCATCTCCATTTCTTGCTCTCCAGGGATCAATGGACCTTACCTTGAACTTCAATTCAAGGTAGCTTAAAGTCCTCACGTTTTCATTCCTTGCCATCTAGGGGAGCAACTGACCTTAGCTTAAGATCCCTAATATGATTTTTGAACTTATTAGGTTTGATGGTCTCTACTTTATCCTTACTCCTATGTGAGATTCTTACTCATATTTACTAGATCTCCAAACCTATACAAGAGGTTACGACTTATATCCATGGGAATTCTAGTCCAATTTATGAGACTTCTATTTTAATCAATAGATTTTGTGGGATTCTTATTTCTCGATACTTGTTGAAATTTTCTCATAAATTTCCATGTTACTTTTGAAATTTGTGGGAATGGTCGGAGAAGAAGCTGAGTTTGGAGGAAGTTACCTAGCTCGTCGAGACCCATGAGAAAGACAAGATAAAAAATTAGAGTTTTCTTTATTTTTTTAAGAAAAATATTTAATACACGCCATCAGTCACATTGACGCTAATGAACAACTTAATGCGTGATATGACAACGTTAACACCCTAATGGATAAAAAAAATCAATACTAGAAAAAATATTGGAATGTATTAACGTAAATTTCAAATAACGAAATATAATCTTCTAATTAAACAAATTTTGGGATAAGTTATCGTAACTTTCCTATTAAAACCAATATTAAATGAATTCTTACTTTTAAATTCATTTTGCGCGCGCGAAAATGCTACCAATTTACGGACAATTTTATTCAAAATATATCATATGCAAGAATTCAGACTCGGGCAGTGCAACATTGGACTTTTCTGCTCTTCTAGACAGCGGGTTCTTCACGCGCTATTAGTGAACAAATCTTGCACGCGCTGTTTCTGCCTGGTGTGCGCGACTGGTTTCTTAGTTGATCTTTGAACTCACGCGTTCCTTTCTGAGAGTTTGTTACAGCCCAAACCATTGAACTCCATGCTTCGCTCTGCACAGATTCCGATACCGTTTTTAAAGTGAATCTTACCATGTAGAGAGGGAGAGAGAGAGTGTGTATGTCCTTGCTGGATGAGCTTGAGAAGCAATAGTAGGTTCTTCTTGTAAAAGTAATAATTATGAATTTTTGAATCAAGCACTGTTGTAATCATAGTGCAACTACCCTCTCATCCCCACCATTGTTTTCAAGCTTCAACCTTTTCATCATATAAACTTAAGCCACATTTCCCCTTTT
>AYJT01004626.1:0-10809 GCA_001278415.1 Ocimum tenuiflorum | reverse complement strand
CAGGCATGGCTGATCTGAGATACTTTACCGGAGTCCACCTCCTGGGCTTCGTAGATCGACATGTGAAGGTTTAAGTTCCCTTCAGAATGTGAACAGAATAAGGAAGATGTTCTCAAATAGATTCTAAGAACGGTCTCGGAATCTCAGGCTGTAGATACAGTTGAGGATTTTCGGTGGATTTTGAGTTAGAACTCGGAAAGCTTTGAATGCTAGAGAGTTAGAGATGAAATACGCTTGAGCAGATTGAGAGTCAGTAGTCTTCACTCGTCATTCTTCTCTTCTATTTATAGTCGACGGATTCGAATAGTGCCGTTGGGGGTAGGTGAAAAGCATGGGTTGAATAATTCAATCAGTCGTCAGAAGGATAGAGCCGTTGTTGTACTTACAACAGTCTTTTTCAGAACTTTATCCACCAGTCCATCAACTTTCGGCTATGGACCGCTGACCTACTTGTTAAAGTACTTTCGTTTGAATACTTAGAAAGTCAGCTCTGATTATCCTTCTTTTGTCTCAATTGTCTATAAGACAACTGGTCTTGATTTCTGATTTGAATGAAAGAGATTTCTCGGATGTCAGCTCTCCTTTTCTAAGGTCAGCTCTGGATTCAGACTGATCTTAAATCAGCTGCCAGTTCTATAGGAACTGCAGCTGGGTTTACTTTAGTTGATTGTCTTCAGCTAGTGTACCACTCAGCTGGGAGGACACAACTGGGTCAGCTATCGTAAAAAAACTAGTCTTTCAAAGATATTCTAAGTCTTGATCTTTCCAGCTTCAGCTCTCCGTGAACATATGCTATTACAGATTAGACCTATACATTATTACATTCTAGACATAGTTCTAAACTACTGATATGGTTTCTGACATTATCAAAATATCTAAATTCCTAACACCTTGTCATAAGACAAAAATACCCACAACAATTACTAAGGTTACTATCTAAAGTGTGAGACAAAACATGCAATTATGTTGTTGAAGAAGTACTTCATCAACAATCACTTGTCATCTACTGCCAAGTTGCATTGCTCGTGCACTTAGTACATATAGTTGTACTCTCCAGTGAGGGGTTTGAGAACCAAAATATGTTTATTAGAAAACCAAATTTCGATTGATAATGAGACTTTGTTAGTGCCTTTTCTTTTGTAAACATAAAATTGTAAACAGGAAAGGAATTATATTTATTTTCACTTTTCACTAAAAACGAAGAGTTTGAGATACCGATTCAGCTGAAGAGCTTGAGGTACTGACAGGCAAGCTCAGGTATCAACTGAGGATGTGAGCTTGGAGCTCCAACTAGGAGGAGGACGAGCTCGAAGATGCTAACTAGGCAGGAAGTAGATCTTGGTCAACATCGATCGTTATTGATTAAATTGCGTTAATGATTAAATGTGTATTTGTAATTATTTCGCCTAATTACTCTTATCTGCTAATATGTTAAAGTTAAATAGTCATTAAAGTTATGTTTGTCACTTTTTGCCCAAAAAAACGTCACATCATCAACATTTTTTCCTAAAAAACATCACACCATCAACACAATTTTCTCTTTTTTTGTTTAATTTCATTTACTATTTATTTATATTATAATATATATTTATACAATAAGTAATAAAGAATAGTTCAATAAAATTATTATGTGCCATTTTCCTCTAAAAGCATTATATTTTCACCAAATTTTTTTTTCTTTTAATTATTTTTATACTAATTTATTTGAAACAAATAATTTTATTATTTATTGAGCTAATTTTTACTAAAATTCTATTTATGTTACTTTATTCGATATATTTATTTATAATTACGTTGATAATATCGATAAACAAAATTAAATAGATTTTTCGATGATAAATTAAAAATGTAATTTTACTTATCATATTTTAAAATGAGTAATTATGTTAGACCACGCATGTAAAACTACTTTTTTTTGTTAGGCCAGTGTAAGAACTTCTCCAACCCAATACCAATTCTGAAAGATTTGTCGTCTAACCCCTCCATATTCAAACGCAATTTGCATATTGCATTTTGTAGTTAGAGTAACACAGGCTGTGGCAAATAAATTGTACAATTGTACAAGTTATCTAGAAACCAAGAAAACCAAAAACTATCCCCATTTCGAGCCGTGATTGACGACCCCTAATTTGGAATACAATCACCAATAGTGTAGAACAACGACAATTTTATCTTATCATGTAACAAATTAAACTGTCTAATTATTTCATTGCGACAATTACATGATATGCATG
This sequence comes from Ocimum tenuiflorum, assembly GCA_001278415.1. Classification (NCBI taxonomy): domain Eukaryota; kingdom Viridiplantae; phylum Streptophyta; class Magnoliopsida; order Lamiales; family Lamiaceae; genus Ocimum; species Ocimum tenuiflorum. Next base: position 8,575 of record AYJT01004626.1, on the reverse strand, counting down.
TGTGGAATATTCAATAATTTTCTCCGACTAACAACCGAAATAGCTGAGAAAATATTAAAGTAATCAAAGATAATATTGTAGTTCCTATATGAAAAGATTAATAAATTGTGAAACCAAAAAAATATTGTTTTGTTCAGTATTGCATTTTATTTTGTTATACATGTGTGTATACCATGTTAAAACTTATTTATTATTTTATTTGTGAAATATAATTTACAAAGCAAATTATATTTACAGAATATTTCAAAGTAGATCTTTTCGATCCTGAGACTTATATTTATTTTTATTTTACAATTTTTTTTATGTTATTCCACATCTCATCTATTATCTCTCTATACGTGTATGTCAATAATGAACAACTTATATATAATAATTTTGTAGTTTCTCGTTCATGGAGTATTTCTCACGGAAACGTTGTGATCAAATAATAAAATCATTTGTGATAAATACTAATGAATCTTGTCTATAGATCTGACTTGATTAACGACTAGTATTAATCTTGTGTTTTTACCATTCGTTATGTAGTCTGCCGCTTATGTGTAATGCAGAAATTGAATTTGCTATTATGCAGTAATAACATATAATTTATGCAGTTATTTTAAAATATATTACGTATATTTTATATGTTTTTATATTGTACATAATATATTTTGAATTAACTGCATAATATTATATGTTATTACTGCATAATAGCAAATTCAATTTCTGCATAACACATAAGGGGCAGACCGCATAACGAATGGTAAAAGCATGAGATTAATACTAGTTGTTGATCAAGTTAGATCTATGGACGAAATTCATTAGTATTTATTACATGAAATACACTAAGCCCCTGAATACCTTTAATATGAGAAATGAAAACAAATGACGTTCCTTCATATATATATATATATATGTATATATTCATAATTAAATAATAAAGTTGTTTGCTATAATAAATGATCCAAGAGTTGGATCATTGAATTGTATAATCTTATGACTGTAAATCCACAGGTGATGGGCGGTTAGGTGAGTTAGAATTAATAATGAAGGGCAATTACGGTAGTTAGCAATAATCTAAATGTATTAAGTGGACATAATCTGAGCGATATTTATGCGGGGCAAGAGATTTGTTTTCAAATAGTAAAAACTTGTTTCAACATCCACCAAATAATTTCAAGTAATACATTTTTATTCAATTCGTAATTTCATTTATTGTTTTGTAAAAGTGTGAGATGTTAGAGAGTATGAATATGCATCATTAGTAGGCATTTACTTACATACATGTTGGCATTATACTGCGATTACTTTGTGATGGATATCAATATATTCTTCCAATCATTGCACAACAGTAAATACATTTTCTTTTTTTTTTAACCCGTAAGGTCATTGTGTGATGCTTGAGATTTATACATTATGAATATGCACTATTATTATGCATTCCGTACAATATATGTTGGACTCCAAGGTTGCGAAGATACATCAGATCTCACAATTACCGCAATTTCCCAATTGTGTGATTTGACGTTTTTAACTGTATATAATATTCGATACATTCTATAACAATTGAGGCAAAAAAAAATATATATATAAAAATCGTCTTAATGATTGGAATACAATCTCTATCAAATTTTCAACGAATACACTGCTTATTGTGATAATAGTTGTAACCCAAAACAAATTCATTTTATTAAAATTAAATGTTTTTATATTAAAAAAAATAAAGTGTACTTTTTTACGAAAAAAGTTGTTTATTAATATTTTTTTGGTTAATGAGAGAAAATTTTGGGATGAAATTTAAATTTATTTTGGAGGCAATACTTTTAAAAAATTGCAGTGTACTTTTTATTGAGAAAAAACTAAATTAAACACGCCCTAAACCAATTGCACCTAGTTGGCTGCTTTTTAACTTTTGTAACATTGATTGTGTCGTTTTTTACACCATACAACAACATATACTCAAGAACTTAATTATATGCAATCAGAAATACAACAATACTCAAGAACCCTAATTGCATGTCATATTTTAAGGAATTTTTGCGCACACAAACCTAATAAATTGCATATGGGGGGCATTATGTCAAATTGCATATGTCATAATTTAAGGAACTTTTGCACGAGCAGAAATTGTGGGTATATTCTCAATCCCTATATAATAAGAAACACGATCCTTATTATAGTGAATGATTTATTTTTTTATTAATTTTTTATTATTTGTATGGAAAATTATAAATTATCATGTCAAACGTTTTCACATGTGCATATATTATTAATGAATGTATTATTATTTTTATTAATAATCTATTATCTGTATAGAAAATTATAAATCATCATGTGCAAACATTTTCCCATGTGCATATCTTATTAATGAATGTATTATTATTTTTGTTAAATTCTATATTATCATGTGCAAATCTTTATTAATTTATTATAGTGAATGCATTATTATTTTTGTTAATTTTTTATTATTTGTATACAAAATTGTAAATTATAATATGTGCAAACCTCTTTTCATATTTGCCAATCATTATTACTTTTTGTGTTTTAATAGTGAATGCAATATTATTTTTCGTAACTTTCTATTGTTTTATGCAAAATCCTAAATTGTTATGTGCAAACGTTTTCATATGCAAACTCCTAAATTATTATATGCAAATTTTTTAACCTTCATCGTCTGCCATGGTTGTTCAGAGACAATCAAACAAAGGAACAAACTTGTAGGCTTATAAATTGCACATGAGAATGAATCTGATACCCCATATCGAAAAGATATAACTGCTAGAAATAATTTTCAACTTGCCATAATAACCGCCGCATATGCTGCATGCAAAATTCCAAAATATCCAAATCCTTATTTATAATATGAAGATCTTGCTTAATCTGCTTAATTTATGGGCCACATTGTATTTTAATCAAACCGCCAAATTTTTTTCTCATTTTTCAATTAATTGGTGTTCTTATATAAATTCATCCGTGTGTATATATATATATGCAATTAAAACAAAAATACTCAAGTATAAAATCAATTGCCCCACAAGTTTAAATCTGTTATTATTTCAATTGCCCCTCCTTCCCTCCCTCTTGTTCGTTATTTTTTAGAAACCCTCGATTGAATCTATATAATGTAAGGCTAATTATTTTATATTCTAAATAAATGAAGTACCCTAAAAATTATGAGAAGTCATTTCTTTACACTTTTTAGTTAAGAAGAGAAAAAATAGCGATAATTTTAAATTTATATTGGAGGGAATTAGTTTATCGAAAATTAAGAAGTGCTCTTTTTCCCAAAAAAGAAAATATAAACAAACGAGCCTAAGTCGTTCCAATTGGGCATTTTGGTAAATATCGTATTCAATTGGTGAAATCCAGCATATTTCATCATATGTTTCTTATTCACAATAATTGTAATAACCCTCGGACATCACTAATAAAATTCTCCAATTTATAACCATCGTATTTCGAAAATAATAATAATTATTACTTTCTTTTTATAGAATTTACCATTTATAGTAAGTTTAATAAGTAGTTATTAAACTACATGATGTTAATTAACTGATATTCAAAAATTCCGACAGCGATCAAATGACTCCAGTTTAAATAGTCTAATATACTGTTGCGTTCGTAATTTAAAATCTGATACTATGGTGTGATCCATTTTTGCCTGTGACAACCAGATATTCCGAAATTTATTTTTAAAGATCTATTAGACGGAATAAATTCACCAATTTATAAATGGTGAACCACGGGTTCGAACTGATCACAAAGTTTAGAGTGTATTTGAAAACCTACGCAACACAACTCACCGAGTCAAGATCTGACGCCAAACGAACAAACGACAAGATTTTGAATATAAAAATATTAACTATTTTTGCATGCAAATGTGTTACTTTGCATGACCAACTTTTGGCAAGTTATTTCAACATAAAATGATGAGAACGATCACCATAGAAGCATCTGACTCAAACATCACAATCAACAAGCTCAATTGCACTACCTGTTTCGCCAGCCGGATTCCAACTTTTACAAATTTGCATGTTTTGTCAGTCACGTTGATCAGTTCAGACCCCAACAAGAAGTGAAGCTAACAACGAGTACAAACACTCTCAACTGTCGAAAACAACACTAACGCAGTGAAGAAAACGGCACACGACAGAGCCATCGTGCACCAATGGAATATTTTAATACTCCGACAAGTGGATGAGCAAATTGCTGCTCCAAAATTACCAAAAAGAGCAAGGATTCCTTCCCTTTCATCACCAAGAGTAATACAAAAATAAGAGGGTAAAGTGGGATTGAAAGAAGGAGAAGAAGCTTCCGGAATCTGGAAAATCTTGCCGGAGAAGACGACCCATCGAAAAACTGAGGCCAAGTTAGGGTTTTGGTAGACAATTTTCACCATGATTTCCCCTTCATTTTTTGTTAAAATAAGGTTCTAACTTGTAGTTCGTATGTTATATTACGTAGTTGGCAGAAGAACGTAGGTGATCGGATCACGAGCTTGCTGGAAACTGTCCAAAACCAGAGGTATCTGATCAACTATCTCTTTTACAACTTCACGAGGAACGATTATCATTTTTTATCATTTGACGTTTAAATTTTGTATATTCGTGTTAGCATTGTTGGGATCATAATATGTGTTTGGGTTAGGTTGGGGTTCAGTGGATAGCGAAATAGCTGCTGGAGTAAAGCTCCGGGCCGCCATTAATGGCGGACGTAATGCCCCCATTTGATCGAATGGGTGTCCTTTGGGGATGAAGAATCCCGCTACCATTCGATCAAATAAGATACCCCATTCGATCGAATGACACCCCTCTGACTTGACCTAAATTTGAACTATTTTGACCTATTTGACTTATTTCGAACCCCCGAGACAACCAAACCTGATTGTTATTACACTTAAACATCTCTAAACACCAACACTAACTCTACCACTCAAAATCAATCGATACCCATCATCGATATACGCGAACCGTTGTTATTATATATTCAAAATTAGTAAAGTTTCACAAATTTCAAAACCAACCTCTCGAGATAGGGATTCTTATATTTCAACTTTTATATGTGAGCTGATTTTTTTGAAATTTCTTGACCCGGCATGCACGTAAATCGAGAAATTACAAATAATATGATTACTATAAACTAAAATGTGATTTCGAGCTTACCCTCTATTTTTCTAAAAGCAACTACAAAAGCATGTTTTGTTTTCAAATGTGATTGTCATGGCCGAACATATTCTGTTGGATGTCTATCTGCTTAAAAGAGTATCAGGTCGCATCGTGGCGCGTGAGCGATTGACTGATTACTTGAACTGCATCGTGGTGCGTGAACGGCTAGTTATTTTAACGATCGGGTCTTAATAGTAGTTTAAGTCCACTAAGGTTAGTGCACTCGGTGATGCTCACCAGCGAGGACGGATTCCTCTTGGGACGCATCTTGGCCTGCGAAGAAGGCCTGCGTCCTGGTTTTCACTAACAGATATGCAACTCTCTACGGTGTAAAGGTGGTAATACTCTAAAACTATTTTATGCGCATGAGGTGGTTTCTTAAACTAAAACTCTTGTATGTCATTTTATTGTATGACATGACATATCAAAACTATGTAAGTATGTTTTCGGGACCGTGTTCACTGAATACTCCCGTACTCAACCCTATATATATTTCTAAATGTGCAAGTTGTGATGCTGATGGCAAGCGTCACTGAGCTAAGCCGTCTGATAGAAGTAAGCCCGGGGTGCATATCATCACATATATATCCCTGCCATGTATTAATATTTGCGGCTGTCATAAAATTTGATATTGTATCCGGTCTATTTTTGTATCCATTATTGACACTCTGATGCCTATCGGATCTTATATGTCATTATTGAATCAACCGACTCTTTTATAACATGTGCAACTCTTCTTATGATAATTACTGCATTGCACATTTCTTGTCAAAATTTCATTCGTAAATTCCCCACCCCCGAGTCGCGTCCGGCGTGACAATAATTCCCCCAAATCAAAGAAATCAAGACTTACAGAAATGGGAATATTTGAGTACTGTAGTGAGAAGGTTTCCTATTAAACAACCTAAATTATTTAGATGGATTTGGGTTTGAATAGTGAAAATAAGTTATTTAGATCTGTGTAAATTATTTAGGCGGTCTAATACAATTTTTTTTTTTTTGGCTACTTTTACATGCAAAACTGAGTCATAAAGTAAGAGGAGAGAGAAAAAAATAGGTCATCACAAAATTGCAACACCGGAGAGGGAAGATCTATTTTTAGCTCAAATTCAACTATTTAAGAAGTTGCGATAATTTTGTAGCAAATTATACAAAATTTACCACAATCAATATCTTATAATTTCGACAAAATTTGGAAGAAAAATATCAAATGAGGTATGAAATATCATTAATTAACCATTAAGGCAGTAAACATGACTAAATGGGCATCCTTCATTTATAAGGTTGTGTACAGAGAATGAACAATTTGTGCTTCTTTTTGCTTGAACAAATGAGAGAAAACAATGATGGTAGTAACTATTATTAATTCATTTGAACTTTTAAGAGGTTGTAGATGAATACCATCGTTTCTTAAACATATTAATGCTTTCAGTATTTCCTTAAGTGAAATATCATTATTTGATCTCCAATAAAAAATAATTAAAATTAAAATATCAGAACAATAAGTTAATGACATAGTGAGATGCACATAATGAAATTAAGAAGCCAATATTTTATGTCTTATATGGATGAAAATAATTATTTAAAGTAATAATTTGTATGCATGAAGTAATTGTGAGTTAAAGTGGGTGGGCAGAGGAGTAAATGATAGAGCTACTCGTGAGTTATTTGGATCTCGACTCGGTAAAAGATTGTTGGATCTCTTTTGGTAAAGCTCGTTAACTAAATGAGTCAAACTTGATCTCAATAGTATTCAACTCATGAGCAAGTTCATTAACTACAATAGTATGAAAGATAAAGTTATTAGTTCTATATAACTTATCTTTTATAACTTTAATTAGTGATTAAATGTAATATTTATTTAAATTAATTTTATTATTTATAAGAAGATGACGAATTTGAGTAAATATTTAAGGTATTTTTTGTACTTACATAATTTAGTTTTTAAAGAAAATAATAATTAATTTGAATTTAAATTTAAAAAATATGTCTAAACTCAATTAAGTTTGTGAGCTTCAAAATATTCAAAAATAAAACTCAAAACTCGAATTGATATTAACAAATCAAACTTGAGCAAGGTGTTACTCAATTCGATTACACCTCTATTTGCAAAATGAGTGAATAACTAGCCTAAATTTAAAAGTCAGAATTCAATTGATGCCCTAAATTATACCTCCAAATTAAAAAGTCAATAATTTTATTCTTGACACTTATACACGATTATCATGGGCGTTAACAAATTGAGTCGAATCGATTTTGATCAAGCTTAAGCTCAACTCGATGTAAAGCTCGTCAACTCGAGATCGACTCGATTGAGCTTGCTTAATTTATTTTATTTTTAATTTTAAATTAAAATTGTTTATATAATATGAATAAATATGTAATTAAGCAATGAGTTCAGGGACAAAAATATAAATAATATCAAACTTGAGAAGGCTCACAAGCCTAGCTCGAGCTCGAAACTCAACTCAAGTTCGAACTCGATATAAGGCTCGAAGTTTGGCGAGTCGAGTAATCTAAATCTCTAACTCAATACCTACTCGAGCAACACAAACTTGAGTACGACTCGACATTCACCGAGTCGATTTTGAATTTTTTTCTAAGCCGATATCGAGTAACTCACGAGCTATTTCAACTCATTCACACCCCTAACTATCACTTATATTGAAAACTATTACTTTCTCAATTCCATGAATAACCACATAAAATTCCTAATCCAACCCTAACCAACAATCTAATTCATTAACCCAAGAATATGGAAGTAACAATCGCAAATGATATATATGAATAAATATTGAAATTAAAACAGATTCTTTCATAAACTTTTACTATTTTACACAATTAAATAATGCTGTTGTTATTGTTGTTAAAAAAAGAGAATGGTTGAAACTGGAATCTCTGACTTTTACAATGGTAAGTAATGCCAAGTTGTATGTTAATAACGTTCCCATTATAAAATTTTAAATCAACACTTTTAAAATCATTTATCCATTGATAGTACCATGATTTGTATATATTTTGGGTAGTTTTTATGTGTTTTTATTATTGGAAACATGCAAAATCATATTACTATCAGCTTCATTTGTTTATCTTGGAGATTTTATGCTTGTTGGAGTTGTTTTGAAGGATTTTGGTGAAAAACAAGCAAAAATAGATGAAAAACAAGCAACTCAAGCAATGTGCTACACAAGCGGTCCAATCAAAGGAGTAAAGCTCTATGTGCACTTGGGATTTCGGTCTTTAAAGCATGTTGTTGGAAAGATCTCCAAATTAGGTTTCCAAGACAACTTGAATCACTCAATTTCGAGTTTGGACGTGAAAGTTAGAGCCAAAACTGTGAATCCGTGCAGTCTGTTTTTGCTGTGAGAGGATCGACCCGATCGGGAAGTGGATCGACTCGATCGGATGTCAATCGACTCGATCAGGTTTTC